>PISX010005809.1:0-33087 GCA_004024625.1 Mellivora capensis | reverse complement strand
TTCAATTGCAGGGTCATAGGGAAGCTCTATTTTTAATTTCTTGAGTAATCTCCACACTGTTCTCCAAAGTGGCTGCACCAACTTGCATTCCCACCAACAGTGTAAGAGGGTTCCCCTTTCTCCACATCCTCTCCAACACACGTAGTTTCCTGCCTTGCTAATTTTGGCCATTCTAACTGGTGTGAGGTGGTATCTCAATGTGGTTTTAATTTTAATCTCCCTGATGGCGAGTGATGATGAACATTTTTTCATGTGTATTGACACAAGTTTTAATTCTTCTTAGCCTCCTAGAACTCTTTCCCTTCCTGGTATCTTTTCCAAGTCATTTCTTCAGCCCTATTCAGAAATTTTCATTTTCTCTAAAATATCAAGTCAGAGAAGCATTCATTGCTCAGAATTTTTTTTTAACCTTGTCCTTTGTAAGGAGATTATATTCTTCTTTAGAACACAGAACACAAAAGCATAATTATGCACATCTAGACACTGGAAGCATCTCATTGGTGTTCCTACTCCTGTGGTCACAGTGAACTATAAAATTCTATGGTCAATAATCAGCCAGGCAACTTGTTTTTGTCTTGGTCACTAAGAACTCCTATCAATATTGTTTTAAAATCTGGATTTTGTCTTCCTCTCAAGCTATTAATCTCTGCCTATCTATGGCATATTAGTAATTTTCACCTAGAAATATTCATGCCTGTTTCCCTAATGGTTGTAAGACGTGCTACTCAACATGGTTCATAGCTGTTATCCTCTGGGAATTTTTTGTCACCATCATCCAGGGCTTGTCTCTATCTCTCTCCCTTTTTAAAAGATTTTATTTATTTATTTGATAGACAGAGATTACAAATAGGTGAAGAGGCAGGCAGAGAGAAAGAGGAGGAAGCAGGCTCCCTGCTGAGCAGAGAGCCTGATGCGGGACTCGATCCCAGGACCCTGGATCATGACCTGAGCCAAAGGCAAAGGCTTTAACCCACTGAGCCACCCAGGTGCACCTCTATCTCTCTTTTAGGTTAAATTTCCTGTGTGCTTGATCCTAGTGTTCCTCTTCCTTTTTGATGAACTATAGTCTCCTTTAGTTGCCTGAGAAAGGTTTTTTGGGTGTGTATCAGTCAAGGTTCAACCAGGAAAAAACAGAACCAGTAGAAGATATACAGTAAGGGGATTTATTTCAAGGAACTGACTTATGCGATTGTGGTAGGTAGTTAAGCAAGTCTAAAATCTGTAGGGTAGGCTGTCAGGAAAGGCAGATTAGATGTTTCAGAAGTGAAGCTGCAATTGACAGGTGGAATTCTTTTCTTTTTCCAGGACACCTCAGTTCTATTCTTTTTTTTCCCCCAGTGCTCCAAAATTCATTGTTTATGCATCACACCCAGTGCTCCATGCAATACGTGCCTTCTTAATACCCACCACCAGGCTCACCCAAACCCCATTCCCCTCCCCTCCAAAACCCTCAGTTTGTTTCTCAGAGTCCACAGTCTCTCATGGTTTGTCTCCCCCTCTGATTTCCCCCAACTCACTTCTCCTCTCCATCTCCCATTGTGCTCCGTGTTATTCTTTATGCTCCACAAGTAAGTGAAACCATATGATAATGGATAAAGAAGATATGGTCTATATATACAATGGAGTGTTATGTCTCCATCAGAAAAGATGAATACCCAACATGTATCAACATGGACAGGACTGGAGGAGATTATGTTGAGTGAAATAAGTCAAACAGAGAGACTCAGGTGGGTCTTTTTTTTTTTTCTTTAAGATTTTATTTGTTTATTTGAGAGAGAGAATGAGAGAGAGCGAGCATGAGAGGAGACAGGTCAGTGGGAGAAGCAGAGTCCCTAGTGACCAGGGAGCCTGATGTGGGACTCGATCCCAGGACTCCAGGATCATGACCTGGGCTGAAGGCAGTTGCTTAACCACCTGAGCTACCCAGGCACCCTCAGTTCTGTTCTTAAAGCCTTTCAAATGATTGAATCAGGCCCATTAGTGTATCTAGAATAATTTCTTTTACTTAAGGTCAACTCATTATATATGTCTGTTTTTTCATTCTTTCTTGATAACATAGAAGTTGTCTAAAGGCTATAAGAAAAGCTTGGTGAGCCATCCTTATTCAATGAGAGTTGACCTCAGGTGACTTAGATATAATAATCTCTTCTTAGATAGTGTTGGATAATTTTTTATGAATCTTTATTTTTTTGTTGCCCCTTTTCTTAGCCTCAGTTTTAATGACTGTGCTTCCATAAATTCATCCCCATCTAACTACAGAAAATAAATGGATATGATTGATTAAGTTACTGTTTTTCTTATTTACATTCGATTCTTTGCTTGGATTTAGATCTTCTCAGAAAAAAAAATCTCTTGAATATGGGTCTATATGTTCTCTGTAGATAGAATATATCTTCTATAGCTGGCTACTTTCATCTACAGTGTTTTAATTCTCATTACTTCAGTTTCATATTTTGATCTTTTTTCTGATCTTACCTAAACTTTGAAAGTTTCTCATTGTAGCCATCCATGTAATATAAACCATATATAAATTTGAACTTCTATAATGAAAATTCTAAGAATCTGGACATTCTGTTCTTTAATCATTAGAAGGTAAATTATAAAGTTTAGTAGCCAATTTCCTACTACAACATGGGAGAAATTCATTCTAGTTTCATCCATAATAACAACAAATTCCAATTCATAACTTTACACAGTTGGCTTTGGAAGTACTAACATTCCCTTCCCACATCCTTATCTATAGCTTCAGCTTCCAACCAAGTCCCAGAGACATATGATTCTGTATTTTTTGGAAGGTTTGCAATAATTTATTACTACATTCAAAATCCCATGAGTCTAGCTACAATGCTGGATAATTATTTTAGTGTGGAAAAGAGTCAAAAGGCATGTGAACATGCTTCTCCAATAATTTCTAATCTAAACCCTTAAGGCAATAACATATTCTTGCTTACCTTTTACAATTGTAGGGTGGAAGCTCAGTTAAATATTGTGCATAATGTTACTCTGGACAGTAAGCATTGGGAGTACATTGGCTTTAGTCAAGTCAACATTTTACCCTTACTTAGTAAGTATTCAAAACTATTTATACACTAAATAAAGGACTTGTTAGCATCACTGCTACTACTCAATGGTAGTTTGTCAGGACATAACTAGATCACCCAAATGAAATAGTCACAATCAGTAGCTGGGCAACATTACTATTGGCAAACTATTTTTATGCTGTGGAATCCCAATATGTAAAACTGATAAGAATGGAATTGCTGAGGTTGAGGAGTATGGGATGCAAAGAAAGAAGTGAGTTTATCTTTCTCTTCATATCATGGTGCCCAGCAAGGCATATCTATAGAATTCTGTAACTTTGCAGAACATATTAGAGAAACCATAAGTCTATATTATTTCCAATAATATTTTGTTTATTTGCTTAATTGTGTGTGTGTGTATGTTTTGCTATATAAAGATAGAGACAGAAAGTTTGGAGGACTTATTGAACATAGCCTTAAAATAAACATCTGAGGGAAGAAATTGGAAAATTTCATGGAAAATAAAACCTTTGAACCTGGAGAGAATCTGAAATAAAAACTTAAAAAGGACACTATTATGGAGAAAAATGGAGCACAAATGAATATAATCACAAGAAAATATTTAAGCCATACTAAATAGAACACAATTGATCTTGTTTAATATGGGGAACTAAGAAGACCTAATCTTGGTAAGTTTGTAGGCAGAAAATGTCTAGAGTTACCAAGAGCTATCTACATAAGAAACAGTTTTTGAGCAAAGATGTAGTTGTGCTTACCAGAGATCTATTAAACAAATACTCCACTTACTAGCACCCTAGCACAGATGTTTTGCTTGCTGTGAGCATAAACAGACACACCAGGATCCTGAAGTGTTTTATGAGTCAACCAGAGATGGTTACACTATATCCAGCAGAGGTATAGTTATGATTATAATATAATGTAATATGATAATAAACACACAGCTATGTATTGTTATTGTTAGAAATTTGTTGGAAACCTTATATAGTATGTCAGAAGCATAACTTTGCAATAACTAGAATATTTGTAGTCCTGCATATTTTATTAGCTGACTATATTATATGAGAGATGTTCTTTGTACAACTTCTAAAGAACAGCTAAAGTCATTGAAGGAACCAATATCAAGGATATGAAACAGGAAGGTTCTGTGAACTTTAAAAGTTGAAAGGGTTGGTGAGAAAAGAGTAAGAAGGCATTAATTATAAGATAATTAAGTTTGGGGAATTTCATGTACAGCATGGTGACTATAGTTAACAATTCTGTATTGTATACTTGAAATTTCTAAGGTAATAGGCCTTAAATGTTATCAATACACACACACACACACACACACACACACACACACATTGGTAACTGTATAATGTGAAAGATTTGTTTAACCTTATTGTGGTAATCATTTCACAAAATTATACTTGTATCAAATTACCATATTACATACCTTAGATTTACACAATGGTATTTGTCAATTTTATCTCAGTAAAGCCGGATAAAATTAAAAATTAAATTAAATTTTTAAAAAAGAATATTCTCTTGCTTACATAGGCTTAAATTTATTTCATTTTTAATTTTTCAATATTTATAAGCCTTTTGTTTTTCAAAAGTAGATCTGTTAGTGGCACTAACACTTCATTTCTAGGTCCTATCTGAATGACCTTTGTCAAATCAGACTGGGCATAGCATAGATCATACATTTGCTTCTTCCTAGTATTGCTTCCTTTTGGTGGCTGTGCCACAAGGATAGCATTCAGAAATAACAGTTGTATCTCCATACTGTGATGGGCTAGTCCCTGGTGATTCTAAAGGCTGAATGATTTGATTCTGTAACCAAATGAATACAATCATAGAGACTTTAGTTTATCCTGACTAGGCTTTCATCTTTTCATTAATTAACATATGTAGTTTGACTTATGCATTGTATAGCTACTATAGGGCATATAAAGTTTAATCCAATATGGCATCTCCCCCTCCCCACTTCCCCCCCCCCCCAAGGATCTTGTTACGGTTATTCTTATATTTTCCCTTCTGGTCATCTCTGAAAATTTCTCTCTTTTCTTCTTGGAACACCATACTAGGATTAGATTTGCTTCCAAGCACTGGCCATGGCTTAGAAAAATGAGTCTTTTGCTTGCCAGGATCTCTGTACACACTCTGCCGAGTCAAATTTAGTGCCAAAAGGAATGTGTGCTGTGTTTGACCAGCACTGATTTCTGAACTGGGCCCTGGAAAAAGCAAACATGGATTTTGTCAGTATCTATAGAGCCAGAGAAAAGTGCCCTGATTGCAATCTGTCCTGATTACAGCTGTGCTAGTACCAAGTGTGGCACTCTACTGTGGTCTCATGGCAACCAAACTCAGTTTCTGAATGCAGCAAATGTTTGGGCCTGTTAAGTAGATGAGCTGTACAACCAATAAAGTTTCTAATTCTCAAGTTTGAAGTGACTTTGTCTTTGATAACTTAGCCTTCCTAAAGGAAATCCACTCTTACTACCCACCCAGAATTTCTCCCGATCCCCGTGATGACACATAAATACCTACTCTGAACTCATGATGATAATTGGATTCAACATCGTAATTGCATATGCCTGACTTTTCCACTTTGTCAACAGCTTCTTCTCCGGAGTGTCTCCCAGGGTGTGTGTCATATCCTGTTAGGTAGATTTTGAGTCTATAGGACTGCATCTCATTGTTTTATGAGCAAAGATCACATTTAATTCTCAGTCATTTTCAGCATTTAACACATTGTTGGTGCACTAAAAAGATGAAACAATTCCATAACATACGTAGATGTAGGGCATTTATAAAGTTTAAAAGTACTTTTGTGTCTGTTATCTTCTGCAATTCCCACAATCCCCTGTGAAAGGTGGCAAATCCCTTTGACGAATGAGGAAACTGAGGCATAAAGATTAAGCGACTTCACCAAGGTCACACAGATAGTGACAGAACTAGATTTAGGATTGAGTTCCTCTGACTCCTAGTCTCAGACTCTTTTGTGTAATATTGTCTAGTCATCTCATTACTCCCCAAGAGTTATTCCCACCAGAAATATCATTTTAACTAGATATTTCATCTCTTGAAACTCTGTTTTGTGGCTAGCATTTACAAAATCATGCTGAATGGAGGAAAGGACAAAACCATCAGACAGATTTTCTTTATGACTCTTTAAGACAAGACAGTGCAACTTCAGATCCACCTTGACACCTGGTTATGTTGAAACTTGGTCTTCATCACAGGGGCCACTGGGTACCCTCCTCATACCCTCCTCACAGTCACTCCAGCTTGGTTTTACAACAGTATTGAACAATGAGACTGTCTCAGAGCTTCACCAGGCTTCCTGCCATATCTGTGGATCTATGACTGTAACTTTACTTTTAAAGCATGGAGTGAATCTTAAGGATCATGAATCACATTTTACAAATGAGGATAGAGGATGTGAATTAGTGATGTACTCTCAGGACCATGGAGTCAGTTAGTCTTCTTAATTATTAACTTATTTACTAAAGAAAATTATTTGAAAAACCTATTTTGTTCCAGGAACTATTCTGGGTACTGGAAATACAACAAAGGGGGGGGGGGTGGCACAAGAAACACATAAATCATTGCTTCAGTGGAGTTTGTTTACACACACACATGCATACACACGCACATACATATATTTATAAAATGGTGATAACATATGAGAGAAAAATAATACAGGTGTCTTAGTCTGTTTGGGCTGCTACAACAAAATATCACAGACTGGGTAACATAAGGATAACAGAAACTTAGTTGTCACAGTTTTAGAGGGTGGAAGTCAAGATTAAAACACCAACATGATCACATTCTGGAGAAGGCCCCTTCCTGGTTCATAGATGGCATCTTCTCACTGTGTCTTTATATGCTAGAAGGTGCTAGGGAATTCTGTGGGGTTATTTATTTATTTATTATGTTCAGTTAGCCAGCATATAGTACATCATTAGTTTTTGATGTAGTGTTTAACAATTCATTAGTTGTGTATAACACACAGTGCTCATCACAACATGTGCCCTCTTTAATATACATCATCTGGTTACCACAGCCACCCCCCCTCCCTTCTGTAACCCTCAGTTTGTTTCCCAGAGTTCAGAGTCTCTCATGGTTTGTCTCCCTCTCTGATTTCTTCCCATTCAGCTTTTCCTCCCCTCCCCTGTGATCCTCTGGGCTATTCCTTATGTTCCACAGGTGAGTAAAACCATATGATAGTTGTCTTTCTCTGCTTGACTTATTTCACTTAGCATAATCCCCTCCAGTTCCAACCATGTTGATGCAAATGGTGGGTATTCATCCTTTCTGATGGTTGATTTTTTTTTTTTTAATAAGAGCATGATACTAATCCCATTCATCAGGGTTCCATCCTCATGACCTAGCACCTTCAAAAAGCTCTACCTCCCAATAATATCGCATCGAACATTAGGATTTCAACATATGAATTTGGGTGAGGTGGGGGAGGGACATTCAAACCACATCAGCAGGAAAGAGGGTAATGAGTTCTGGGGCCACTGGGTAAATTTTAAATAGGATGTTCAGGGAGGTTTTCATTAACAAGGTGACATTTTTGAGCAATAACATGAATAAGGTAAAGGAGTTAGAATGAGAATATCTGGGGAAGGCCTGTGCAAAGCTCCTAAGCAGGAGCATGATGACATCTTTGGGAGGCCATGTCCAGGTGGCTGGGGCAGAATGAGCAGGGTTCACAGCAGTGGGTTACAAGGTCTTAGAGGTCATGGGGAACTAGATGTAGTGCCTTGTAGGTCATGGCATGGATTTTAGTTTTTACTCTAAGTGTGATAAGGAGATACTGGAGAATTGTGAGCAGTGGAGTGATATATTTGGTATTAGTTTTAAACGAACACTCGGGGTTTTTGTGTTGAGAATGGATTAGAGTAAGATGAGGGTAGAACCTGGGAAACCAATTGTTAGGAGGCTGTTGTAATAATCCAGATGAGAGAAGATGGTGGCTCAGGTGGGAGTGGTAGATGTTTGTAATGTTTGTGGAAAGTTTATGGAGAGATTATGATATTGAAGAAGTCCTAGAAATGGGTTGTCTTAAGTCAAACTAAGTGTATATTACATACTCATATTACATATTATATACTCATACACTTGTATGAGTCCATACAATCGAGGTTTTTCTAATAACTAGCTTGATGGGAAAGCTGTTTGTAAATGTGTTTTGTCCTAAGAAAATAAAAAAGGAAACATTAGTTTGAGATGGCACAGATTTCCTGTTTGGGAGATAAGGTTTTGCTAACTGACTTCTTTTTTTTTTTTTTTAAAGATTTTATTTATTTATTTGACAGACAAAGATCACAAGTAGGCAGAGAGGCAGGCAGAGAGAGGGGAGGGGGAGAAGCAGGCTCCCTGCTGAGCAGAGAGCCCGATGTGGGGCTCGATCCCAGGACCCTGGGACCATGACCCAAACCGAAGGCAGAGGCTTTAACCCACTGAGCCACCCAGGCGCCCCTGCTAACTGACTTCTAAAGCCACCTAAATTATATTTGGAAACAAAGAAGGAAACGTATAAAGAAATAACTCTTTTCTTTTTAAAAAAGATTTATTTATTTATTTATTTATTTATTTATTTATGAGAGCACAAGCACGTGGTGGGGTGTGGAGAGTAGAGCCAGGGGAGGGCAGAGAGGAAGGGAGAGGGATAAGCAGAATCTACACTGACCATAGAGCCCCATGCAGGGCTTCATTGAGGGGCTTAATGGGAGGCTTGGTGGGGGTGCTCAATCTCACAATCCTGAGATCAGGACCTGAGCTGAAATCAAGAGTTTGCCACCCAGCTGACTAAACTACCCACGCTTTCCAAGAAGTAATCTCTTTAGGTACCTACTGACCTGCAGATAATTTTAGTTGTTTTTAATGACCTAAAAAAAACAGAGGACTGGCTCATATTATCATCATGAGTTTTCTCTTTCCTTCAAACCAGGGACTCTCTGGTGGGGTAGAGCAATTTGAAACTCTTCCCAGATATTATGCTAAAAATTTCCTCCCTACTGTGGTTAATATGAGAGTGAACCAGAGTGTAGAACTTGGATTGCTGTAAACTTTGAACACTGCATGTAAACTACATATAAGAGAAATTGTTATATGAAGTCTATACTGGATGATCTGCTGTCTAATTCTAATTTTTGTAAAATTCTAACTATGATTTCCACAGAGTCTTTATCTACCCTTATGGAAAGCTGAGTCGTATTTGCTGGAGAATTCACAGAATCACATCTCTATAACTCATTCTGTGAGTAAATTCAGGAACAACACATCATACACCAATAACCCCAGGTCTTTATTCCATCTTTTAAATGATTTATAGATATCAAATACTTAATTCTACCAAATGTCTCATTATAATCAAGGAAAACAGTTATTGCAGTTTGCAAAAAAGATTTTAATTCGCATGTAATATGCCTTCAAAATTCATTTCAAAATGTACTCACTGTCTTATTTTGAATTCTTAGTGTCTTTTTTTTTCTTTGAGTGTTCTGTATGTAATGATTTGTTATTCAGTGGCATTCCTATAGGTACATCTCTGTCCGAATTACAAAAGCACATTAGCAGTGGTAAAACAAAACCCTTAGAATTAAGCATATTTTACTGTAAGATAACATTTTCCTTTTAGGCATTGTTTGCCATGTGTCTTTGAACACCTAGGAATTGTATTATCTCATTGTAGCAGAAGGCTTAGTGTTTTCTAATGTAATTATGTGATGAAAGAAAGTGTAGTTAAAAATGAACTATATTGTGCTGCTTATGTTTTTAAATGACAGGTTTAATAACAATAAAACAGGTAGCTGTAAGGAGCATACTGAGAGAAGAATATAAATCATCTAACTTGAGGTACTGAGGACCTTCTAGAATAAGTCTCTGAAATGATTAAATGGGACAATCTTATATCACCTTAATTTATTGGGTTTACATAAGGCATATCTTTCCCTTATAAAATGCTGTAATTCTAACTAAGACATTTTGGTATTTTATTTTATTTCATTTCATGTTTAGCAGTCTAGCATCTCTCTCTTCCTTCTGATTATAGCACCATGCTTTCCTTTTCGGAATTTCTTCTTACCTATTGTTTGTAGTCTTAAGGGTCAAATTTCCCTACCTTCACCTGGTTAAGGGGTAAATCCATGAACCTATCAGATGTTCATTCTTTTCCAAGATTTGACTCTTGAAAGGAACGCTAGAGAAAAAAATAGATTCCATTTATCCTCACAAAGGGGACCTGAGTAAACTCTGACTGGTTCCTGATACCTGAGTCTTGCTACCAGCATCACTGGGTCTCTTTGCTAAGCACACTCCTGCAGTTGCTTCTCTGGTTCTGAGTCACCCCATATCCTTCTAATAAGTCCTTTTTTATTTCTCGAGTTTTCCAAAGCTGGACATGACTATTGCATCTAAAGATCCCTGATAGATGCACAAGAACTTGATTCTCCTCAATCTGTGTTATCTTTCTAAAGGATAATGCAGAATTTAACACTTTATTTCAATATATAGATATGAAATAGTTTTACTCCCTTCCATGGATGTGTGTTTATATGTGTACATGCTTGTGCACATGTGTGTTGGTATGTAAGACACATATGAAAACACCAGGATTACACCAGAATCTTAATGGGATCATCATCTTTCTTACTTAGGGGAAATTACTGGACTCAAAACAGAAAATAGGTGTATTCTAAGGAATCTCTCTTAAGCATTTTTCTCAGGTTCATTGGTGAGTTTGTAAGCCCTAATTTTACAATAGGGCTTGAATGAGATGAGGAAAGCTCTTTTCATGTCATAAACAATGCAAGACACTAATTTCATAACAGAGTTGTGCTTGGTACCTGGAGAAAGAACTTACAACTAGTTAAGTTCTATTAAATACCATGAATTTCCTTCAAGGTAATATTAAAAATATTGTAGAAGTATAACAACATTTCTGGAATATCAGCATAGATTCCTTAAGAGGCTTAAGAGAATCTTGAAAAATATATGGTCTAGAAATCTGAGGCCTATGAGGCCTAAGAATTTGGATTTAGTCTTGCCCCAGTCATTGCCTCTGTCACTTTGATATTCATTTCACCTTTCATGATCATAATTTTCCCAACAGTGAAGTGAAGTTGATAATTTCTTTATCAACCTCACAAAGTTGTATGAAGATCAAATGAGATTTCCTCTCATTATGCTAAGTGAAATAAGTCAGATAGAGAAAGATAAATACTGTGTGACCTCACTTATATATGGAATCTAAAAATATTGAACTCATAGAGACAAAGAGTAGAATGGTGATTTCCAGGGGTTTAGGGTTGGGTGAATTGGGAGATATTGATTAAATGGCACAAACATAGTTATAAGATGAGTAAATTCTGGGGATCTTTTGTGACTGTAGTTATCAATAGTTATTGTATACTTGAAATTTGCTAAGAGAATAGATTTTAAATGTTCTCACTGTAACAACAGCAACAACAAAATGGTAGTTATGTGGGGTGAAGGATATATAATTAACCTTATAGTGGCAAACATTTATAGGAAATGTGCTTCCAAATTAGAAACCCATAAAAGTAAGAGTAAGATCATATAATGAACAAAAGAAATAGAAAATAATTTAATCACCACATGGAAGGATTTACATAATTTGCATGGGAGCCCCAAAATAAATAAACAACTGAAAAGCAGATTTAAAACAATGCTAATCACAACTGTACAAAAATGTGAGGCTTCTTCTAATGGCAATTTTATGAAGTGAGCAACCAATTTTCTTTTTAGCAAGAAGCACATTTTACAAGTGTATAGTAAGTGGGAATTACTATATCATCATTATTAATATATATTAATATATTAATATTATATTAATATTAATTAATACTATTTAATTAATTCAATTATTAATTAATATTAATATTAATGATATTATTATTACTACCTACCTATTTCTTAGTGCCTCTGTTAGCTATATTTTTACTGTCTCATTTAATCCCCCAAATGATGTAAACTGGGTATTCATTTTATAGAGGAGGAAACTGAGACTTAGAAATTAAATTACTTGTCAAGGTAAAAAATGATAGAGTTGAGTTTCAAATTCCTTGGGTACAGGCATGTCTCATTTTATTGCACTTTGCTTTATTGCATTTTACAGATACTGTGTTTATAAATTGAATGTTTGTGGCAACTCCTTTGGGCAAGTCTATGGGCTCCATTTTTCTAACAGCATTTGCTCACTGCATGTCTCTGTGTCACATTCTAATAACTCTCACAATATTTCACATTTTTTCTTCATTATTATATTTGTTATGGTGATCTGTTATCAGTGATTACAGCTGGCTGAAAGCTCAATGATGCGTAGCATTTTTTAGATAATGTATTTTTTAATTAAAGCATGTGCAAATTTCTTAGACATAATGCTATTTTTGCATACTTAATAGGCTATTGTAAAGTGTAAACATAACTTTTACATGCCCTGGGAAACCAAAAAAAAAAGTATATATATATACATATGACTTGTTTTATTGCAACATTTGCTTTATCTTAGTCTTCTGAAACCAAAGCTGCAGTATCTCCAAGGTATGTCTGTATGCCTTTCCACGTTGGGTCTGGGCTTGACCATGTGATTTTCTTTGACCAATGGAATATTAGCAAGCCTGGTGTAAGCAGAGGCTTAACAAGCATCTGCACTTTGGGTGTTTGTCTTCTCTGCTGTGCTTCTTCTTGCAACCCTGAGACTACCCTAGAGAGGCCATGTGGAGGAGAACTGAGGTGCCCAGGTGAGATTCAGAAACCAGGATTCCAGACATATAGCCTCAGTTGAGTTATTCTAGCCATCCCCCAGGTATTTAAGCCACCTCAGCTGAGGCCTCAGACATCATGTAGCAGAAACAAGTCATGGACTCTGAAAAACAACCTGAGGGTTTTGAAGGGGTGGGGGGGTGGGAAGTTGGGGGAGCCAGGTGGTGGGTATTATGGAGGGCACGCATTGCATGGAGCACTGGGTGTGGTGTAAAACTATGAATTCTGTTACGCTGAAAAGAAATGAAATAAAAAAAAAAAAGAAAGAAACAAGTCATTCTCACTGTGCATTGTCTAAATGTCTGACCTACAGAGTCGTAAGTAAATCAAACAATTGTCACTTTATACCATTTAACTTTGTAGTGACTCTATCATGCAACAGTAGTAATTGATATTTAATTTACATTCAGTCTAAAGCTGGAGTACTCTTTATCTACAATATGCTGTCTCAGATTATTGAGGCTTTCCATATCTCCTCTACTGAAATCTTGCATGTTGTTTTGCAAAAACATGAAATATGTAACTTTTATTAAAAAGGAAAAGAACACCAAAACAATTTATTACCCTCTACACTAGATTACCAGTTGTTAACATTTTGGCTTGTTTCCAGGCTTATTTAAAAAAAAAAGACTTTATTTATTTATTTGACAGAGAGAGACACAGCAAGAGAGGGAACACAAGCAGAGGGAGTGGGAGAGGGAAAAGCAGGCTTCCTGGTGAGCAGTGAGCCCAATGTCGGGCTCGATCCCAGCACTCTGGGATCATGTCCTGAGCTGAAGGCAGACACTTAATGACTGAGCCCCCCAGGCACCCCCCTCCAGGCTTATTTTTAATAAAATAAATTATTCTATCTTTCTTATAAATATTATGTATATGTATTATACAAATAGTTCAAGGGGCACCTGGGTGGCTCAGACAGTTGAGTGTACAACCCTTGGTTTTGGCTTAGGTCATGATCTCATGGATCTCGGGATCAATCTGTCTGGCTCTGTGCTTGGTGGGGAGTCAGCTTGAAAGATCCTCTCACTTTTCCCCTCCCTGCACCTTCTCTCACTCTCTCTCTCAAATAGATAATATTTTATTTTATTTAAATTCAATTAATTACCATATAATGCATTATTGGTTTCAGAGGTAGTGGTCAGTGATTCATCAGTTTTATATAATACCCAGTACTCATTATATCATGTGCTCTCCTTAATGTCCATCACTGGGTTACCTCCTCCCCCACCCCTGAAATAAATAATATTTAAAAAAAAATTCAAATACTGCAGATAATTACAAAGATTTAAATATCAGTTAAATATCAACACATAGAAAGAAAATGTGTTAATATTAGATGAACTTCATCCAGTCATATGTGGTTATATTATAGATGTTTTTCTAAAGAAAAAAAAAGACTTCTGTTTGGCCAAAAAAGAAAAAAACAACACAAACAACTCCCACCCCCACCAAATCCTGATGAAAGTGTAAACTTCAAACAAATATTTCTTCTTTCTACATACAAGATATTTCCTAAAAGCCTTATCTATAGGGTGCCTGGATAGCTCAGTCAGTTAAGCCTCTGCCTTCAGCTCAGGTCATGATCCCAGGGTCCTGGGATCTAGCCCTGCGTTGGGCTCCCTGCTTAGTGGGGAGTCTGCTTCTGCCTCTGCCACTGCTGTTCCCCCTTTTCACGTTCTCTTTCTTGCTCTCTCTCTCTCTCTCTCTCTCTCATATATATATATAAATGAAATCTTAAAAAAAAAGGCTCATCTAAGCTTATGAAAGAAATTTGGGAATAAATAAGAAATTGGGATCATTTTGGCTTTTTTAAGATCTTAATTTTATCTATTTTTTTAAGATTTTATTTATTTATTTGACAGAGTTCACAAGTAGGCAGAGATGCAGGCAGAGAGAGAGGGGGTAGCAGGCACAGGCACACCTTGAGCAGAGAGCCCAATGTGGGGCTTGATCCCAGAATCCTGGGATCATGATCCAAGCCGAAGGTGGAGGCTTTAACCCACTGAGCCACCCAGACACCCCTAAGATCTTAATTTTAATAAAGCAAACTGATTTCCTGTTATATTTGTAATGATATTAGCAGTCATCTATTTTCTCTCATCCCACTCTATCCCCTTTCCAGATTTACTTAAACATTATTTTTTAGCAAAAAGAAATATTATGTACTATAATGATGATTTTCTTTCCCTTAGAACTTTGTAGAATCAAGTTCTGGTATTAAAACAAAACAAAGCAAAACAAAACAAAAAAGAAAAAAGGAAAAGAAAAGGCCAGGGTGATTTCTTCTCTCATGATAATGACTGTTTTTTTCTGTTTTATGCTTGAATATTTTTTTCATAGCATAACTCTCTTATAGAGAATAGCACAACTAGAATATAAATTGGTGTTGACTCTGTGCATCAAGTTTACTTTGAACATAATGTGCTCCTTCAGTCTGCTCCTTTTATTTTCTTCATTTCAGGGAAATTTTTCTGTTTCATATTTTCTTTCTTTTTTCTTTTACCTAGCCCAATGTGGGGCTTGAACTCATGACCGTCAGATCAAGATCTGAGCTGAGATCAAGAGTCGCAGTTTAACTGACTGAGTCACTCAGGCTTCCCCTGTTTCATATCTTCAAATATGTTCTTTCTGCTTTATTTGTCTGATTTTTTTATGATTTAGTATCTTTATGTTTGACTCTTTTTGTCTACCTTTCATATCTATTAGCTTCTTCCTAATCTCTTAGACCTTTCTTCCTTTTTTGGGCATCATTATTATTTCTAGCCTTTTCTTTCAGAGCAGTTCTATATTCAATAGAGCCTTTAAAAATTTTTTGCTTTTCTGAATTTATTTATTTTTCTTAAAATCACCAAGATCAGTTTTGTTGTTACAACTCAGGATTCTGGCAGGAAACACAATCTACCCTAGATGCTTACAACTTAGAGATATTAAAGACAAGATTACTCTAAGTGTGGAGGCAAGGCTATGATGAAATTAAAAAAAAAAAAAACAAAAAATAGTAAGATCTTGGGGCAGATCCTGTGGGGACAAAAGGGACAAAAGGAGGAAATAGTGTTTGTGGAGTCCACTGACAGTGGACATGTGGAGAAGTTGTCCCTCCCATATAAGCTAGAGTTGTGGAGGGTCACATCTATTGCTAGAGATGTGCATGGAAGCATGGATAGAGGAAAGAGCTACCTAACCTTCTCCCTCCTCCCTCCTCTGATCTCCTGTCTACTTGAAAGCCCAATGGCATGGAACAAGGGTGATGAGGGTCAGGCGTCAGCCTCCCCTGGACTAGAGCAGGGCAGGGAGGGCAGTGAATGGTGGTAACAGCAGTGGTGGGAGGGAGGTTGCCCAATGAGAATAACCAGCACATACTTTCTAAGGGATGAAAACATTTTAACTCTACTACAAGTTTCAAATACTTACTCCTTTCCACTGGTGTATGTGTGTGTGCATGTGTATGCAAATACAAATTTTCCAGGTTTCCAGTAGTATCTTCATGAAGGCTGATCTTTCCAAATTTGAAGAAAGGTATAATCTTCAAAGGAAACAGGTGGTATCCTAGGGAATATCCCCAAACAATGAGTCTACTTCATTTCCCTAGTTCATCAGCTCAATTTTATTTAAAGGAAGAGAGAAGAGCCAAAGAATGTTACAGCCAGAGAATAAGGTTATCCATCCTCAATTATTTTTTCTTGGATTGGCAAATTTCCATTTCATCTCATACTTTTGTTTTATCAATTCATTTTTGAGTTTTTTTTAAATTGAACTTATGTTCTTACTAAGTTCTTCTATATCCTGAGGCAATAGTAAGCTTTTTTCCCCTCAATTTAAACTATAATTTTATCTAGGTTGGGTTATTTTACTTTTCATTAAATATTTGTTTTTGCCATGTTGTTATTTTCATTTTGATCATGCTCAGGTAATTCCCCATTGTTGTAATACTACAGTATTGATGCCTTCTCCCAACCACATGAGGAAGACTTATTTTCTTCAGCTACAAGTTGTGGACTGAGTATTTAACATTATATTCACTTCATTGTAGACTGAGGAAAAGGCTGGGCCAAGGGTCCAGCTCGGCTGAGATGAACATGTGTAATTAACATCTTGGTAAGTGTGACTGAAATCTGCTCTTCCTCATGAGGGTTTCTTAGAGTTTAGCACCTGCTGTCTTCTGACCTATGGAGACAGCCTTTTATTTCTATGGAGAAATAAGATGAAAGTATAAGGTATGTGGGAACCAAAATATGACCTTTTATATCAGAGCTGATTTGGCATGAATTTTCCATTGGGGGACAAGTAGGCTTCCTAATACCAGTCCCCAGAACCATCGTCCCTAGTAGGTAACCAAAATCTAAACAGTGCTGGATGAGGGCAGGTCTCCCTATGCTTGGTCTCCAGGCTCTCTGCAAAGTACTTCAGTGCAGATAGCCTCGGTCCCATATAGAAGGGGAGAATAAACGACTGGATTCCTTCAGCTCAGTCTCTCCTTTCAAATTTTCCAAGTCATATTAACTCATTCTTCCTCAAAGGATTGAGTAAGCTGTGGAAGGGGCAGGGTGAGGAAAGCCAACATTGTGATACACTGGAGGATCTTCCATATGGTACTAAAACTGAGTGGAGAAGAGACATCACTCCAGTAGATTGGATTGAACTTCCAGCTTCACTTTTATTATTGCCAAAGCACAGAGTACTTTTACTGAGGATTTATAGATGGTAGAGTCTTTATTGCTTGTATGTCTAAAAGCATCTTTATTTTTCTCTCACTTTTGAGAGATTATCTAGTCTGGTGGTTTTCAGAAGTTCCACAGGTCTTTCTCACCAGATACTCCAGTGCTAAGCTGGGGGATTTAGGGATGATCCAGGTCTTGCCTTCCAGCCCCAGAAATTCTGTCTTTATTTCTTTCACATACTGGGTTTCTGCATACTATTTTGAACAAAGATCTTATCCATAAAGTTCAAAAAAATGTTATTGTGGACTAATCCTTCTTATAATCATAATAATAGCAAACACTTAAATAACAGTTATATGTCAGGTATTAAGTGGTGTGTGTGTGTGTGTGTGTGTGTGTGTGCATATACAAACATATTAATTTAATTTTCAAAACAGCCTTGGGAAATAGTTATAATGATAGTTCCCTTTTATAGATGAAGTATTCAAGGCATAGAGAACTTAAGTACTTTTTATGAACTTTATGCAGCTAGTAAAAAGCATAGCTGGAATTTGACCCTAGTAGTATCCTGTATTTGGAGTATATATTATAAACGACTGCACCATTTTGAGTTCTAGAAAGTTAGATTGAATCCCACATCTAAAAAATGAAAGGGAGAAAAAAAGAATTTAGATTTCCTAACTTTCTGCTCGACTTTCCTGCTGCACCATACCACTATTCAGGATGACCATTTACTCTGTACACAGGTATTGTCCACTCTGACCAACATCATGTTCACTGCTGCTGAGTTAGTAGTGGTGACTCCAGATCTGGGTATTCAACATCCTGTTTGATTTCACCAGATGAATGACTCACAAGCTTCTCAAACTTAGGAAGTCCCAAACAGAACTCATGATTCCACACCCCACAAACCTGTTTACCTTACTCTTATCTGATTTCAGTAAATACCATCATCTTTTACCATTTGTTTAAGCCAGGAACTTGTTCATCATTTTTCAATTAGCAATAATCGCGCCTCGGATAAACCTCATTGGCTACGATACTGCCACTGCGCAAAGCTTGTTCATCATTTTTAATTCCTTCTTTTCTTCACTTCTCACATCCAGCCCACCAGTAAGTCTTTTTTTCTTTTTTAAGATTTATTTTTATTTATTTTATACAGAGAGAAGGAACACAGAGTGAGCAGCAGGCAGTGGGAGAAGCAGGCTCCCTGCCACACGAGGAGCCTGATGTGGGGCTTGATCCCAGGACCCTGGGATCAGGACCTTAGCTGAAGGCAGATGTTTGACTGACTGAGCCACCTTAGTTCCCCCCAGCAAGTCTTTTTGATATCAAACTTAAAATACAGCTGGAATCTATATAATTCTCTCCAACACCACTGCACCATTCTAAGAAAAAAAAAACACAGTAGCTATTACTACCTATATTTTTTCCTTTATCACAAAATGAATTCCCTTCATACACCATCTATTTTTCCAAAGATTTACACTTAATGCATTCAATAGCAACAGTCTACCAATCTTTTTGCTATTTTGTAAACATTTTTTTGTGGAAGTAGATGTTACAAACATCTCAAAATTTACTCTGAAAAAAATCACATTTCCCCTTAATTATTTTTCAAAAAACATAAGAAATTATAAATCTATACTACTACAGCCATCTTAACCCCAATTTATTTAATACTAAATATAATTTATATAGCTGCAAAGTTGTTGTATTTGGAGTAAGCTCTTCAGACATATTTTATGGAAATTTGACACCAAAAACTTCTGCTATCAGTTTTAGTATTTAAGTATTCAAGATTTGATAGCAAAATATATACTTGGGAAAGTTTAATTTCAAGTGAAGTATTTAATCTGTATTGAACTTGTTTAGTTTAGAAATATTTTAATCTTCTTCTTATTATATTGGCATGTTACAATTAATGGCCTATTTGAAATTCCATTTGATCTTCTATTATCAGAGGTTCATAACTGCAGCACAAAAAATTTTCTTCAGGCTGAAACTTGTTATACAAGGTCTCAGTCTAAAACCAATTAAAAAAATTAGTCATTAAATAGTTTGTCTTTGAATGCAGACTTGTCATTTTCATTAATTTTTTGACTCAGCTGTTTAGCCAAGTCTATACTCCTCCATACTAATATTCTAAAGATTGTTTTTGAAATGTTCATAGGAATAGTGATGAGAAATATAAGGAAAAATACTTTCTCATTTTAAACTGAGGAATTGATGGCTCCCCATGCCCTCCATAATGCCCAGTGTCCTCTGGCTTACCATCACCATTATGTGACACCATTCTTCTTCCAAGGTTGGGAGGATCCATTGCCTGTCTGTACAAAATAGAAAGTGGAATTTTAATCAGACTTTTAGTGAATCTTTTTGTTTTAAAACCCCATTCATCTTCTGTTTTTAGGGGTACCAATACTACCAGTTTCTGAACCTCCTCAAGGTTCTGCAATGAAAGTCAAGTGGCTTCTTGATTAAGCAGATGGAATAATGATAATGAACAAGACTGCTTGGATTTTATCCTGTATGCCATTCACTGGCACTTTAATCTTAGATCAATTACTCAATTTCTTTGAGCCTTCAAAACAGTCTTCTGATCCATAATATAGGGATAGCAAACTGTCATAGAACTTTTAGGTTTAGTGAATTAATAAAGATGAGGTTAAAAGGTAACAGGGGGTGGATTAAGGCAGGACATGATAGGTCATTGTACGACTTGGCTTTTACTCTGAGTGAAATGGAGAATCACTTCTAAGTTTTGAGTGGAAGAGTGAAACAATCAGGGGATTTTTTAAAATAAGATTTTGTTTATTTATTTGTCAGAGAGAGAGAGAGCACAAACAGGCAGAATGGCAGGCAGAGGCAGAGAGAGAAGCAGGCTCCCCACTGAGCAAGGATCCGGATGCAGGACTCAAACCTAGACCTGAGCCAGAGGCAGCTGCTTAACCAACTGAGCCACCCAGGCATCCCAGGAGATTTTTGCCATTTAGGATTTTCTGACTCATTGAAGGAGAAGAGTCAGTTTTGATTCTAAGGGTTTGGGCCTGAGCAATGATGGAGTTTGCATCAAATGAGATAGGGAAAGCTATGGGTGGATTGGGTTAGGAGTGACAGAGGTCAGGAGCTGTATTTTGATACTCTGTTTAACATCTAGTTAAGATGCTGGTTAGAGATTTGTGGGCAGAACTTGTAAATTTGAGAATATTTGCATAGAGATTGTGTTTAAAGCCAAAAGAAGGGATTAGATCAACAAGAACGTGAGTATAGATAAAGGGTACTAAGGACTGAGCTTGAGGCATGGCAACACCAAGAGCTCAGGATAAAGAAGAGCATTAGAAACTGAGAAGTGCTCAGTTAGGTGTGAGGAGTCTAAAAGAGTTGGTGTCCTAGAAGGCAAGGGGAGAAAGTGGTTAGAAGAGAAGTGAGGATTGACTATATCAATGTGGCTAATAAATAAGATTAGGACCATGAATTGACTATTCGACTTAGAACAGTGGAAGTCATTGGAGATGATGAAAATAGTTTTCATGGAGGACATGAAAAAAAAACAAATGGAGTGATTTTAAAAGATAATGAGAGAAATTGGAGACAGCAAGGTAGATAACACTTAAGTAGTTTTTTCTGAAAAGGGAGTAAGAGAAATGGGTGGTAACTTGCAGGGGTTGAGGCAAGAAATCTTTGTTTGTTTGTTATTAAGAGTGGAGGTATGGGGCACCTGGGTGGCTCAGTGGGTTAAAGCCTCTGCCTTCGGCTCAGGTCGTGATCCCAGGGTCCTTGAATCGAGCCCCACATCGGGCTCTCTGCTTTGCAGGGAGCCTGCTTCCTCCTCTCTCTCTGCCTGCCTCTCTGCCTACTTGTGAACTCTGTATCTCAAATAAATAAATACAAAATCTTAAAAAAAAAGAGTGGAGGTATGTGCTATGGTGAGAAACATAAATGAATAAATAAAATATTACAACAACAATAACAACAACAACAACAACACAAGGAGTGGAGAACCAATAACTTATTTGTTTGCTATAGGTATCAACTCTGATGGACAGAACTCTAAAATGCCATAGTCTAATTATAGATGCAGAACCTTTACATATACTAGCTAATAAATGGAATCCATGGTCACAGCTGTTTTACTCCATTTGAGAGAAAACATTTGTAAACATAATGCAGTAATGATTAAGTGTATGTGTAAATTTATGTGGTCAAAATTCCTAGCTTCAAATTATGCTCATAGCTTCAAACTATGCTCATACATATGAAAAGGTTAATTATGCCTATTTCAAAGAGTTTTGATGAGGATATCTTCCATCCACCAGTATTTACTGAATTTTTAACATGTGCCAGGCATTGTTCTAGGTGCTATGGTTATATAACAGAACAAAACAGAGATAATAATGACTCTTCATAATGCCTGACACATAGAAGTCACTTGATAAATATAGGTTGTTTTCATTATTTCATCTTATTATCATTATCATCAGTATAAATACTGACTAAAGAATATCTGGAAGAGACAAAGGTCATGAAATATTTGGAAATCTAGAATATAATAAATGGTTGAAAGAACACTGTAAAATGAGAAAAAGGAGGATAATTAATCTACTTCATAAAAAATCAAAACTTAGAATAAAAGGTAGAAGGGATATTATTGTTTGGTGTAAAAATTAAATCTCATAAATTGAATGGGATGGCTACTGTAAGGGAGTGATTAGCCCTCACAGGTACTGTTTAGGCAAGACTATCAGGCATATCCTATTGGGTATTTCTATTTGGAGTGATATGTTAGACTTAGGAGATTCTCAGATCATTTATGGATCTAAAATGTAAGAATTCTATAAAGTTTCTCTAAGTGTAAATTATTTGTCCTGCTTGTAGTTTTGACTCATTTATTCTTAGATGAGTCACTTAAACTCTTTGGTTGTGTTTTGGGTCAGTTTTGGGTCTCATCTGTAAAATAAGGCCACTGTCAATCACTTCTAATGTCTTTTTTTTTTTAAGATTTTATTTATTTATTTGACAGAGAGAGATCATAAGTAGGCAGAGAGGCAGGCAGGGGGAGGGGGAGAAGCAGGCTCCCCACTGAGCAGAGAGCTTGATGAGGGTCTTGATCCCAGGACCCTGAGATCATGACCTGAGCCGAAGGCAGAGGCTTAAACCACTGAGCCACCCAGATGCCCTTCTAATGGCTTTTTAGCTCTAAAATACAGATACTAATTAAATGAAAGCCACCAAAGAAATTTTTCCCTCTTGTTTTCATTTCCCCCCTCCTTTGGAGCTAAGAGTGTGAAGATTTCTCATCGTATATAATTCTTACTTTTTTTCCCCATTTCATTTTAAAGATTAAAAACTACATGAATTATATTTGAAAGAAATTTTGAGCTTTGCAAATAAGCAGAGATCCCTCAGGGAATAAAAACTATATTCCAGAGAGAATAACGTGCAGTGTGGGTAAAATCAAACATTTGCTCTTGTTTCTGAAACCCAAGTTATTAGAAATAAAAGTAAGTGCAAACAATTATTGCTGTGAGAAACAGCTCCTGCTTTGTAATTTTAGGATGCCAATTTTGATCTGCACTGAGGGTTAGTTCTGTGGCACCTAGGAGAACTACTGAGAATAAGACAACTCTTCCTAATATATGCAGTGCTTTTCCTTTATATCTTTTCTTTTTTCCTTCAGTGTTACATCTTTCTCTCCCTCTCTTATTTTCCTGTCCCATTTTTTTTTTTTGCTCTTTTTAAATCAACAATTCTTTGGTCATATATTATGTGCTCAGTGTAATTGATGAAGGATGGGGCAAAGGAATATAAAGAAATCTAAGACTGTTTTTGACGGATTAGTAGATTACTTAAGGAAGGAAGGATGGAAGGAGAGTGCAATAAACTAAGCAGGTACAGTGACTTTGGCATTATTTTTAGTGTTGAGAAGACAAAGATTCATGCTTTCAAGTAGTTTATAGTCTAGTACTTGGTAGACATTGCTCATTTAATCCTTTAACAATTCTGTGAGATACTCAGCAATCCTCATTTTGCAGATGAGAATTTAAGATATTTGCCCGCGTGAGTCTGGATCTAAAGCTATATTTCTTTTTACTACATTGTGCTGGCTTACAGAACCAGTAGAATATAATTAGATCAAGTGCATTGTGGAGGTGGAGTAGGCTATATTTACAACAAGCATATGAGAAAAGGATATTACAGGTTGGTAGAAAGGTGGGTGAGAACTTTATGGAGAGGTTGGGACATGAGTCAGTTTCTCCATTCATTCTTTAATGAAATATTTATTAAGCACTCTAGGCCAAGCACAGTGCTATAGCTGGCTTAGCTCTTTGTGACATACTGATTTTAAAAATGATTGATGCCTGCAGACAAAATTATAACCAAAATTCTGTAAAATATATTACATTGTGGGAAATAGCTATATTCCATACTATTTTTTTATTTTTTCAAGTTCCACTGACACAATTTCAATTTCTTGAATTAAGATGAACCCCTAACATCTTAAAAAAGGCAACCATGATTCCTGCATTATATTTGATTTTCACTTAAAATGAGCATTTAGCACTATGTTTCCCAAAATTAGTTGAGCAAAATAATAATTTGGGGGCACATCTTACAACTGGGAACCCCAGAAGAATCTGGAAATCTATATTTTTAAAAATGGTCCCTGATTATTTTTGTCATTAGCAAATCTGGGAATCATTAATTTAGCCCAAAGCCATTTGAAATTTAGCCTTGAATTTCTTGATAATCAACTCAGACTTGTACTATCCAAGCTGATATGATACTGTTGTAAATATCACTTGGATGACTGGGCCAGATGGAGTTGAAATTGGCCTTATTGGGACATTGGGGAGGGTATGTGCTATGGTGAGTGCTGTGAAGTGTGTAAACCTGGAGAATCACAGACCTGTACTCCTGGGGCTAATAATACATTATATGTTAATAAAAAAATAAAAATAAAAAATGAAAAAAATAAAAATGTACTTTACACACCTGAAAAAAAAGAAAAGAAAAGAAATTGGCTTTAAATATTGATGGGAAAATAGCATTCCAAACCAGATTTAGGTGAACTAAATTAACACAATTGACTTTTAACCTATTAATAATAAGAAAAAAACAAAAACCGAATTCAAATTAGTGCCACTTCAAAATTCCTAAGCTTAACTTTTTAGGGTAGAGAATCTGATGGTGTGGGTAAAAAGATAATTTTTTATCTTTTATTTTATTTTATTTTTATTTTATTTTATTTTATTTTATTTATAATTTATAATAAATTTTATAAATTTATTATAAAAATTTATAAATTTTATATTTATTATATATTATAAATATTATAATAAATAATAATTTATTATTTTTATATATTATATGTTATATTATAATATATAATATATTAATATTATTAAAATAAATAAATAAATAAAAATAAAATAAAATTTTATTTTATTTTATTTATCATTTATTTTAGTTTTATGCATATATATTTGAAGCAAAACAAATATGGTGAGGAAAAATGGAATCTGGTTTTTTGGAGATCATTGTTTTGTTTTCAGTTTAACAGTTGAAGGTTGAATAGCATAGGAATGAACAAGAATTTTAGTGAAAAAGTTTTAAGATGATGAAAGAAGTTAGTAAAGAAAAAATTTTACATACATGTCTGATAAATATTTATTGTGATTATAATAAGCTTTCTCAAACTCAGAGCTTTTTTCTTTTATTTTTTGATTAAGCAACTAAGGCTGGCTTCTGGTATAGGGAAGAAAGAGTACTTTCACTTTTAGTACTTAGTACTAAAGACTAATGTGATCTGTCTGAGATATGAATGAATTAATATACTTAGGTTGGGATTGACCCTAGAATTAACCTGTGTGATTTTGGGAAACCTACTTAACTGCTCTGCTTTTCATTTTTAACTTCTGTCAAAGGACTCTAACAACACATATTCTATGCATCTTAGATGATTATGAGGGTCAAATGAGATGCTGGGTCTAGATACAAAGAGTTATTAAAATCCACTGATACTTTAAAAATTCTGTATATTTTGTTTCAAAATGGTCTAAAAATCATTCTACACTATTTAAAAGAAGTATTTGTTCAAGAAACCTAACTCAGGTGAAGGAAGGCCCAGGAAATGCTTGAGAGCCTTCCAGTGCCCAGATTCTGTCAGATAACACAGAAGTCCATCTCAACACCAGAAATCATCTCAACATCAGAGAAATGAGAACAGTGGTGTGGGAGCCACTCATAAACCTTCCCATTCCCTGCCCTACCTGTTTAGCAGCTCAGGAGAGGCTGTCCCTATCTACTGCTGTCCATTTTCACCCTTTTCATGGGCCTGTAACTCAGCAGCTATGTTCCTTCCTAATTTAAATGCTGTTACTCACTTAGATTGCCAGCTGGGAAAATGCTGGCAATGCAAAGGTTAATGGAAGCACTGACACAACTCTAATTACAGCAGCACAAACGTATCTCTATAATTGTAGCTAGCACTTATCTCAGTTTCTCATACTCCTTCTGCCCATTGAGATCAGCCTCAAGCTGAGAATGAAAAGGGGGCCTCCAGAGTTGCTTGAAAGAGCAGGGGCTGATAGAGCTATCAGGCTTTTGCAGATGGGATGCCTGCCACTGTTGGATATGTTGTCATAATCGTGTTTAGGCAAAACACCTGGACTTCTGCAAGGACCACTACTCCCCTCCCCACCTCAACTCTATACTGGTGCCTAGTCATTCCACTGACTGGGAGGGGCAGATGAAACTGTAAGGCATAAAGGTGCCAGTCTGAACTGGTTCTCAGATGCTTGACTGAACATTTCCCATTAGGTCATTGTTTATCCTCATTTGAATATGTTTATTTTCATACTAAAGCAGGCCTTGGAATTATGCCCAATGCATCTCCAGCAACTGACTCTAGCATTTAAAGCCTAAACATGCTGATGCTTGTTGAGTGTAATTGGACATGCTACATAGTGATGGCTTTCAGAGGGTGGAGATATTAACTTTGGGACCTCAAGTCAGCTAATTTAATGAGGACCCAGACTCCTTACTGTCTAAAGAGACTCTAATGAGATTGACCATAACCACTGTGTATCTTGTTGTTATCACTGACCTTTTACCTAAATAGTGTACCTTTATGATGCCAATTAGACAAAAGTTGTTGGGTTAATATGTGTAGATGGAAAGGTTGGAATTGGGCTTCTTAATTTTAATTTTCATAGTCTTTGTGTGTTTGGCTCTGATTAAATATATCATGAAGGTACATATATGTGAAATTCTCTGTCAATCTTTCTTTCTGTTTATTATTTATGTACAAAATGGTCATCTTATTTCATAATGTAGTTATGAGTTACCTGTATGACATTGCTATGTGTATGTTTGGCAATACTTGTCACAGAGCTAACATTTCTCAAATGAAACTATAAACACAGAAAGACCCTTCTGAAACTTTGTATTAATTTCAAGGATAAAGGCCTTTGTCGGCTTTTGCAGACTAATGTCTAATGCACAGGTTTGCTTTTGGCACCTGGAGTCATCCTTTGGAGAACTTTGAATCCCTTCACTCCCTATCCCAGAAGAACCCAATACATTCAAGATCCACCTTCTCTCATTCCATTTGATCATTTATATATGCAAATGTTTTAGAAAGTTCCCATTTTCAGTAGCATTTTTGTTTGAAAGGAAGAGGATGGAGATCTTAACACAATAGGATGAATGACTAAAAATGACAGAATGCCAGTGACTGGTGGTAAGGATACTTTTAGAGAAAATCTTCCATAGTAATCATCATTCTTATATGTTCTCTTCTTAGAGGATTTTATAGATCTGCTCAAGTCAAGGAAGAAAAAATGGCTAATTAGGACACAAAATTATAAGTATTCAAGCTATGAACGCTATGAACTACTGTACCTCTTAGGCATCTACTCATTGTCAATATCAGATCGGATAAAAAGAAAGTTATTTTTATGACCTCATAAAGAGAAATTTTGAAGAAATCACTGAAGAAAATTAGTGTAAACTCTACTTAGTAGGTCCCCCTGATCTCTATGTCCAGAGCAAAAAATCATTAGGTGTTTTATTTTAAGTAGGAAAATTATATATTTATTCTTTGGTATTCTTTACTTCTTTGAGTTTATGTGTAAACTTATTCTTAAGAATTCTTTAAAATTCTGCAGTTGTGAGACCTTTCTAGGAACTTCATTCACCTTTTTCCTTACTAAATTTGAACTCTATTATAGGGTTGGCCTTTTGAGGAGAGTGGGAGAGTAACTGACTCCCAAACATGAGGAAATATGCTGCAATAGAGATTGAGAGATTGGCATAGGATGCCTGTATTCAATTCCAAGCTCTGCTTTTCTAAATTTTCTAAAGAAATGGTTCTCAAACTTTAGCATGCTTATTACTCAGAAGTGCTGGTCCCCTCTCCAGAGTCTCTGGTTCAATAGTTCCAGATTGGACCCAAGAATTAGCCCATATGATGGTAACAATACAAGTCTAGGGCCATGCTTTGAGAAACACCACAGCAATTCTCAGTATTCTCATCTTTAAATTGAGGACACTTATAGCTACCTCATTGGGCCACAGTAGGGTTTGGAAACAGAACATTAAGCTGACTTTTCTTACCTAAGCATGTAAACCCTGCACTTTGAACACTAGTTTATTTAGTTCTTAAAGTCCACCACCACTTCTATTTGGATTATTAAGAGCATATTGATAATCCAAGTGCCTTTGAAGGGGTTACTTCTTAAAACTTGTCAGTGACCGGATTGTGTACTGAAAATAACAGGCATCTGAGAGGAAGGAAGAACAGAACCAGAGATCTGTGCTTATTCAGAGTAGGGAGAAAATTACTGGAACAACCCTTCTTTTCTGGATGCATAATATTGGGGAAGGTCTCTCCTGTATATTCCACACAAAAAGATGAGAAAGATATGATAACATGAGAATGATATGATTCCTGGCCTCAGGAAACTTTATTTAAAAACATTTTGAATTCTGGCTCCCCCACCATAATTTTAGTTTATTTATTTATTTATTTATTTATTTATTTTAGTATTAGGCAGGAAGGAAATTTATTTAATTAGCCAATTATTAATGAATTTCAGGTTACTTGAATTTTTGCTTTTTTTTCCTCCTGAAACCAGAAATTTTTATGTTATTTTATTTTACTTTTTTCTTTTTTTTTTCAGTGTTCCAAGATTCATTGTTTATGCACCACACCCAGAGCTCCATGCAATACGTGCCCTCCTCAAAATCCATCACCAGGCTCACCCAAACCCTCACCCTACTCCCCTCCAAAACCCTCAGTTTGTTTCTCAGTGTTCACAGTCTCTCATGGTTTGTCTCCCCCTCTAATTTCCCCCAACTCACTTCTCTCCTTCACCTAATGTCTTCTGTGTTATTCCTTATGTTCCACAAGTAAGTGAAACCATATGATAATTGACTCTCTCTGCTTGATTTATTTCATTCAGCATAATCTCCTCCAGTCCCATCCATGTTGATACAAAAGTTGGGTATTCATCCTTTCTGATGGAGGCATAATACTCCATTGTATATATGGACCATATTTTTAAAATCCATTCATCTGTTGAAGGGCAGCTTGGCTCTTTCCACAGTTTGGCGACTGTGGCCATTGCTGCTATGAACAGTGAGGTACAGATGGCCCTTCTTTTCACTACATCTGTATCTTTGGGATAAATACCCAGTAGTGCAATTGCAGGATCATAGGATAGCTCTATTTTTAATTTCTTAATATTCTTTTATATATAATATATATAAATAGTTCTAAATAGATCAATTTTCCAAGAGTATTGAACAGGAACAGCACATTGTTCCTCTGATCTTTATTAGGTTTTGTAGATGGTACAAGGAAAGTACACTAAGTGTCTCTGAATTCAAAGAGCTGAGCTTGTTAGCTACTGTATATTTAAATATTATCCCCTACCAGTGCTAAATTGTGTATATTTATTAAAAGTTAAGGAATGGTCAGAGAGGAAACCTAAGGAAGATTTCCTTGTGACTGAATATACTTCCAACATGTGGTAAGTCCCCTCCCCCTTAAAATTCAGAGCTGATTTAAGATTTAGAGTCATTAAAACTATGACCTTTGACTTCAGTCCAAACCTGGAGCCTAACTCAAATGTGGTTCAGCCACAATATAGGGTGCATGCAACACACATAGGAGACATCATTGAATCAACAAATTCTGGTGAACAGGGAATATTGTACTACAGGGATCTATAAGAGTTCTTCTTCATAAGGTCACTACCTCCAAGAGCAGGAGACATAGCAGGAGACATTCTTAATATATAGAAACAAACACATAAAGTTAGACAAAATGAGGAGACAGAAGAATATGTCCCAAATGAAAGAATGGGACAAGCGACCTAAGCAAAAGGTATATAAGTGATATGCCTGATAGAGAATTTAAGGTAGTAATCTTAAAGATACTCACTGGACTTGAGAAAAGAGTGGAAGACCTCAGTGAGACCCTTAACAAAGATAAAGAAAGAACCAGATTTGAAGAACACACTAAATAGAATTAAAAATAGATGGGGGGGGGGCACCTGGATGGCACAGTTCATTAAGCATTTGATTTTTGGTTTCAGCTCAAGTCATGCTCTCAGGGTCATCTATTGGGCTCTTCAGCACAGAGTCTGCTTAAGACTCTCCCTCTTCCTCTTCTCCTCCCTCATGTGCTCTTTCCCTCTCTCTCTAAAATAAATAAATCTTTTAAAAATACACTATATGGAATAAATAGCAGGCTAGAGGGAGCAGAAGAATGAATGCATCTTGGAGGACAGAGTAATGTAAAGTAATCAAGCTGAGCAGTTGGGAGAAAAAATATGCAAAATGAGAATCAACTTAGGGAACTCAGTGACTCCATCAAGTGTGATAACATTTGCATTACAGGAATCCCAGAAGAAAAAAGAGAAAGGGCAGAAAATTTATTTGAAAAAATAATGGCTAAATACTTTTATAACCTGGCGAAGGAAACATACCAGATCCAGGAGGCACAGAGAACCCCCAACAAAATCAACCCAGACAAGTCCACATCAAGACACATAGTAATTAGAATGGCACAAAGTAGTGATAAAGAGAGAATTTTAAAAGCAGCAAGAGAGAAAAAGATAATCACATACAAGGAAAACCCCATAAGGCTGTCAGTGGATTTTTCAGCAGAAACTGCTGGCCAGAAGGGAGTGGCATATTCAGAGTATTAAAAAAACAAAACAAATGAAACAAAAAACCTTGCAACTAAAAATACTCTATCCAGCAAAGCTATCATTCAGAATAGAAGGAGAGAGAGAGCTTCTCTGACAAACAAAAGTTAAAGGAATTCATGGCCACACACCAGCCCTATAAGACATACTAAAGGGCACTTATTGAATGGAAAGCCCATAAGTAGAATAAATGTAGGAAGAACAAAAGCAGTAAAAGTAAGCATATTTTTAAAAATCAGTCAAGGTTTTGACACCATATACCTAAAATGCATGTGTGTGGGGGGAGATAAAGAATAGGTTCAAGCTCAAGAGATGGTCAAGAGACCATCCATTTAATATAGACTGCAATATGAATAAGCTGTTATATATAAACCCACTGGTAACCAAAAAGAAAAAAACTGGTAATAGGTATGCAAAATATAAAGAGAAAGGAATCCAAGTATATCACTAAAGAAAGAGAGCAACCCATGAGAGAAAAGAGCAGGAGAAAGGAACAGAGAACATCTACAAAACAACCATAACAGGAGTAACAAAATGCCAATAAATACATACCTATCAATAATTACTTTGAATGTAAGTGGATTAAGCACTCCAATCAAGGGGGATGGAATGGATAAAAAGACTCATCTATAGGCTGCCTACAAGAGACTCATTTCAGACCTAAAGATATATACAGACTGAAAGTGAAGGGATGGGAAAACATTAATCATGTGTTTAAAAAAATGGTTATTAAAAAAACCCCAAAACCTGGGATAGCAATAATTATATAAGACAAAATAGACTTTAAACCAGACACAATAACAAGAGATAAAGAGTACTACTATATAATCATAAAGGTCACAATACAACAAGATATAACAATTGTAAATATTTATGCAGCCAGCATGAGACCCAATACATAAAGTAGTTAATAACAAACAGAAAGGAAGTAATTGCTAATAATACAATAATAGTAGGGGACTTTAACTTCCCACTTGAATTGAATCAGTAATCAAAAAACTCCCAATAGATAAAAGTCCTGGACGGGAGAGGTTCATAGGTGAATTTTACCAAACATTTAAAGAACAGTTAGTACCAATTCTTCTCAAACTATTCCAAAAAAATAGATGAGGAAGGAAAACTTCCAAATTCATTCTAAAAGACTAGCATTACCTTAATACTGATACCAGATAAAGACACCATAAAAAGACCTACAAGCCAATATCTTTGATGAGTATAGATGCAAAAATCCTCAACAAAATATTAGCAAACTGAATCCAGCTATATATTTTAAAAAATCATTCACCACAATCAAGTGAGATTAATGCCCAGGATATAAGGGTAATTTGATATTTGCAAATTGATCAACAGGATATATCACGTTAACAAGAGAAAGGATTAAAACCATATGATCATTTCCGCAGATGCAGAAAAAGCATTTTACAAAATACAACATCCATTCATGATAAAAACCTTCAATAAAGTAGGGCTAAAGGGAACATACCTCAACATAATAAAGGCCATAGTTGAAAATCCCATAGCTAATATCATACTCAATGGTAGAAAGATGAGAGCTTTTCTCCTAAGATCAGGAACAAGAAAAGGTTGTCTTCTCTCACCATTTTAATTCAACAGAGTATTGGAAGTCCTAGCCACAGCAGTCAGACAAGGAAAAGGAATAAAAGGCATCCAAATTGGTATGGAAAACTTTCCCCATGTAGCAGATGACATGATACTATGTATAGAAAACCTGAAGGAGACCACCAAAAAATTGCTAGAACTAATAAATGAATTCAGTAAAGTCACAGGCTACAAAATCAATGCATAGAAACATGTTTCATTTCTATACAACAATAATGATACAGCAGAAAGAAAAATTAAGAAAACAATCCCATTTACAATTGCACTAATATTTAATAATAATAATAATAAAAATAATATACCTAGCCATAAACTTAACCAAAGAGGTGAAATACTTGTACTTTGAAAACTGTAAAGCATTGATGAAAGAAATTGAAGAATGATACAAAGAAATAGAAAGATAGTCCATGCTCATGGATTGGAAAAATAAATCTTGTTAAAAGGTCTATGCTACCAAAAGCAATCTATAAATTTAAGCAATCTACAAATCTATAAATTTAAGCAATCCCTAGATAAATACCAAAGCACTTTTCACAGAAATAGAACAAATAATCATATAATTTATATGGAACCATAAAACACCCCCAAATAGCAAAGCAATCTTGAAAAAGAAGAATAAAACTATAGGTATCACAATCCCAGATTTCAAGATATACTACAAATCTGTAGTAATCAAAACAGTATGGTACTGATACAAAAATGGACACATAGATCAATAGAACAGAATAGAGAGCCAAGAAATAAACCCATGAGTCACATATAATA
>PISX010005808.1:0-103818 GCA_004024625.1 Mellivora capensis | reverse complement strand
TCATATAGACATTTTAACAATGTTTATTCTCCCAATCCATGAGCATGGAATGCTCTTCCATCTTTTTATGTCTTCTTCAATTTCTTTCATGAGTGTTCTGTAGCTCCTCGAGTACAGATCCTTTACCTCTTTGGTTAGGTTTATTCCCAGGTATCTTATGGTTCTTGGTGCTATAGTAAATGGAATCGATTCTCTAATTTTCCTTTCCGTATTTTCATTGTTAGTGTATAAGAAAGCCACTGATTTCTGTACATTGACTTTATATCCTGCCACGTTACTGAATTGCTGTATGAGTTCTAGTAGTTTCGGGGTGGAGTCTTTTGGGTTTTCCATATAAAGTATCATGTCATCTGCGAAGAGAGAGAGTTTGACTTCTTCCTTGCCAATTTGGATACCCTTTATTTCTCTTTGTTGTCTTATTGCTGTTGCTAAGACTTCTAATACTATGTTGAACAAGAGTAGTGAGAGTGGGCATCCTTGTCTTGTTCCTGATCTCAACGGGAAGGTTGTGAGCTTCTTCCCATTGAGGATGATGTTTGCTGTGTGTCTTTCATAGGTAGATTTTATGAAGTTCAGGAATGTTCCCTCTATCCCTATACTTTGAAGCATTTTAATCAGGAACGGATGCTGGATTTTGTCAAATGCTTTTTCTGCATTAACTGAGAAGGTCAGGTGGTTCTTCTCTCTTCTCTTGATTTGTTCTATCACATTGATTGATTTGTGAATGTTGAACCATCCTTGTAACCCAGGGATGAATCCCACCTGGTCATAATGGAACCTTTTTTGTGCTGTTGGATCCTGTTTGCTAGGATCTTGTTGAGAATCTTAGCATCCATATTCATCAGTGATATTGGTCTGAAATTCTCCTTTTTGGTGGGGTCTTTGCCTGGTTTGGGGATCAGGGTAATGCTGGCTTCATAAAAAGAGTCTGGAAGTTTTCCTTCTGCTTCAATTTTCTGAAATAGCTTCAGGAGAATAGGCGTTATTTCTTCTTTGAAGTTTGGTAGAATTCCCCAGGGAATCCATCAGGTCCTGGGCTCTTGATTTTTGGGAGGTTTCTGATCACTGCTTAAAATCTCTTTACTAGATATAGGTCTATTCAGGTTGTCAGTTTCTTCCTGGTTCAATTTTGGGAGTTTATAGTTTTCCAGGAATGCATCCATTTCATCTATGTTGCTTAACTTATACAACTTAACTTATATATAACTTATATAACTGTTGATAATAACTTCTGATGATTGATTCTACTTCCTTGGTGTTAGTTGTGATCTCTCCCTTTTCATTCATAATTTTATTAAAATGAGCTTTCTCTCTTTTCTTTTGGATTAGTGTGGCCAATGGTTTATCGATCTTATTGATTCTTTCAAAAAACCAGCTTCTAGTTTCATTGAAGAAAATGATTTTTAATATGACTCATAAAAAAAGATCTCACTAATTGCTATATAAAGAGATAACTGATAACCTAAAACAAAGCAAATCAGAAAGACTAAAAAATAAAAGGATAGGCAAAGGCATATCAAGCAAATAGAAACAATAAGAAACCAGGAACAGTGATCTTGATACTAAGGAATTCAAGCCAAGAAGCAATAAATAGGACAGAGAAACTCTGTTAAAAGCTACAATATCCAATGAAGATGCATAACAAGTAAGAATATGTATGCATCAAAAAACAACTTCCTTTACAAAGCAGAAACTACAGGCACACAAAGATACAGAAAACAACTTTAATAATATATAAGACCAACACACACACAGGAAGTTAACTTAGAATATAACAATTACTGAGAATATAAACTTATATAACATAAATAAGGTACCTCTTATAGGTATATATCAAATTTACAGCCTGATAATTAAAAACTCTACCTCCTTCCAAGGAGGACATGAATACTCACCACCAAAAAAAAAAAAAAAAAAAAAAATGTAGTCATATTGCAGGTCTTAGAGAAAGCAACAGTATATTTCATGATATAAACACTGATTACAATTCTAATAAAACTGGACATTACTAACAAAATAAAAAAAAATCACGGTATTCTACTTTAAAAATTTAGAACTTTCTACTACCAAGCAATTCTTGAGTAAAACGAAAATTAGATTTTCAAAAACTAATATCAAAATGATACATCTAATGCACTGAAAAGAGGAAAATCTGGAACTGTGAACATTTATATCAACAGTAAAAATAGTAAGTTCCTTGTTCAAAGTGAACACAGTAAATCAGAGGAAAACACAAGGATGGAAATGATAAAAAAAGGAATTAATGAGGTAGAGAATTAGAAAAAAAGTATATCTAATTCATAAATTGAAATCCTGGGGAATTTTTAAATTAAGAAAATACACAAGGTTGGGGCGCCTGGGTGGCTCAGTGGGTTAAGCCTCTGCCTTCAGCTCGGGTCATGATCCCAGGGTCCTGGGATCGAGCCCCGCATCGAGCTCTCTGCTCAGTAGGGGGCCTGCTTCCCCCTCCCCCTCTGCCTGCCTCTCTGCCTACTTGTGATTTCTCTCTCTCTCTATCAAATAAATAAATAAAATCTTTTTAAAAAAAAGAAAATACACAAGGTTAATTCAGGGAAAAAAAGAGAAAGCACAAATATGCAAAATAAATATATAGATAAGGGGGAAGATATGCTTTCAAAAGTATAAAAATACAAAAAAAAAATACATGTTACACAAGATTATTCACTACAGTACATACAGAGTTGGAAAACAATTGCAAATAACCTACATGTCCAGAGGTAATAGAGTATTTTAATAAAGAATGAGTATAGCCACACAATGGAGTACTATGCAGCTCTTAAAAAGAATGAAGATCTCTGAACTAACAAGCATGTCTAGTCGACTATTAAGTGAAAAAGGTAACACAAACAAGTGTCTACAGTGTGTTACTTTTTAGGTAACAAAGAGAAAAAAGAATATATACATTTATCTGTTCATTGTGTGCAAAGAAACAAAGGATAAATGAGAAACTAGAGTAGTTGCCTACAGGAAACAGGTGAGATTGTATGCCAAACGTAGGAAGCTGATTCATGTAGTTCTGACTTTTGAAACCATGCTAATGTTTCACATACTCAAAAAAATATAACAAGATCAACAAAAATGAGAGAAAAAATAATACCCAAAATTTAAAAAAAAAATGTCTCTACTAACATTTCAAATGACAAACATACTACACTAAATGTGGAAAAGAGGGGAAAAACTAACCCAAGTAACTTCTGAATATCATATTTTTACTACATACCTCAGGCTGTAAACAAAACAAAACTGTAAATACTGAACGCCAGTAAATGAGTTTGTTTGGTTTTTACAACATTACAGAGTAGCAATTCTGAATTACTTTCTGTGTTTTCTAGGATTGAGCAAATAAATAAGTAATTAGAGTCAGATTTCTCACTGTCGAATGGAGTTACAAATATGGAAGCAGGGAGGGAGCCTAGAATGCACTCCATAATAATGGCTGGAATACAAAACCTTAATATGTAATCACAGCTTTTAAAACATTTAGATATAGACGTGTGTGTGTGAGTTTGTGTACATGTTCCTTAGCTCTGTCCACTGAGAGGGTTCTGATGATTAATTTTATGTGTCAATTTGACTAGACCACAGAGTGTCCAGATATTTGATTAAATATTATTCTCAATGTTTCTGCAAGGGTGTTTTTGATGATAGTAACACTTCAGTTGTAAAGCAGATTGCCCTCTGTGTTGTGTGTGAACTTCATCCATTCAGTTGGAAGGCCTAAACAAAACAAATAGACTGACCCTTCAATATTGCAAATTTGGATTTGTCTGACATTTCTTCTTGATTAGGTTTAGGTTATACGGTTTTGGCTGGAATACTACAGAAATGTATCTGTATATATTATGGGGAGGCCCATGCTATTGTTTTTCCAGTACTGGTGATATAAATTCTTATCACGAGGATATGATGGTGTCCTCCATGTTTCTCCACTGTAAACTTACTTTTTTTTTTTTTCCCCTTTGTAACTAATAAGTATCTTTAGGGGAGATGCCTTGAGAATCTCAAAATATTTGATTTTTCATAACTTTTTTACCTATGCGTTTTACCATACAATAATTCTTACCTGAATTATTCTGTGTTCTTCTGACATGTACCTATAAATCTTTGAGTAACTTTATATTCTAGCAACAAGATTTTCCAGAGTCAATTTACATATTCTCCACTGGCCTTAGAATATGCCATTTTTTCAAGGAGTCCTGATTTTTTTAATGGTATAATAGTTAGAAGTCATGATCCAGGCACCTATGCTTATTGCTACTGAGATGTTATTGATTTTAGACCCTTGTATTAGGGTTCTCCAGAGAAACAGAACCAGTAGGACATATACATAAAGAGATTTATCATTAGAAATTGGCTCGTGTGACTATGGAGGCTTCAGGCCTAGTTTGCTGGTAGGATGGCAGGCTCTGGAGACCAAGGGAGAAGAATGATCCAGTTCAAAAGGCATCAGGCAGGAAGAGTTGATGTTGCAGATTAGGTCTGAAGGCAGTCTATTAGGGAATTCTCTCCTGTTAGGGAAGGGTCAGTCTATTTGTTTTATTTAGGCCTTCCAACTGAATGGATGAAGTTCACACACAACACAGAGGGCAATCTGCTTTACAACTGAAGTGTTACTATCATCAAAAACACCCTTGCAGAAACATTGAGAATAATATTTAATCAAATATCTGGACACTGTGGTCTAGTCAAATTGACACATAAAATTAATCATCAGAACCCTCTCAGGGGACAGAGCTAAGGAACATGTACACAAACTCACACACACACGTCTATATCTAAATGTTTTAAAAGCTGTGATTACATATTAAGGTTTTGTATTCCAGCCATTATTTGCAATATTTCTACAAAACAACTGACAGATAGTCTTCAAAAATGTCCTATCATGAAACACAAAGAAAGACCAACGAAGTGTTCTAAATGAAAGATTTAAAAGGTATGACACGAGAAAATAATACACACTCTTAAACTGGAATCTATGCCAGGAAAAAAAAAGTTTCTTATTTACTCAAAGGATGTTACAAAATTCAGCAAAATCTGAATAAAACCAGTACATTGTTTTATAAATGTGAATTTTCTGACTTTGGTTATAGTACTGTGGTTATATAAGAAAATATCTTTAAAAAAAAAAAAAAAAAGAAAATATCCTTGGTTTTGGGGAATGCATCCTGAAATATTTAGGGGCAAAAGGACATAATGTCCGCAACTGCTCTCAAATGGCTCAGAAAAAAAAAAATAAATTAATTAATTAAAAAAAAATATATATATATATATTTACTGCTTTATAAAAAGCAAATGTGATAAAAAGTCAACATTTAGTGAATTGGGGCTAAAGAGTACATAGAATTCTTTGAATTACTTTTGCAATCTTTCGGTATGTCTGAAGTTACTTCAAAATTTAAAAACTGCGTAAAATTAAGTATTTGATAATAAGCCTTTCTACATCATTCCCCAACATGTGTGCACCCACACACACATTATTATAAAAACTAAAACCAAAAACCAAAGAAAGACCTTCAAGTTATTCTTTTCCTGTGACATCTATATAAAGGGCCACATAACCTGCCAGCTCTACCTTCTTCTCTTCAACAGCACTATAGGTTCAATTACTGTATAACCTCTGAAAGATTCCCTACTTCAGAATCTCATCTTTTGCACGCTTGCAAAATTAATCACCTCACTACTCTACTAGAAAATCCTGAACAATCCTCCATGGTCAATTCTGGAGTTAGCCTTCAGTCTTTCCAGAACATGCCCCGGACTCTCTCTACCTAATGTCCTTCTCATCAGCAAGAAACCAAGTCCAGTTCTCTGAACTTGTAATGCTACTTAACTGTTTGTGTTCCAGCATGTGCAGCTCTCTCTGTTGAAATACCCTTCTCTATCTAGTCAAAGAAATTCGCATTTATTCTTTAAAATTTATCTTAGCTTCATCTTGTCTGTGAAAGCTTCCCTGACACAATACTCAATGTCAGGATAAGTAACTGTTCTCTCCCTTCTAGTATTACTATTTTATCTTCTGCCATCTCTTTTATCTTGTCACACAGCATAACTATCTCCCATTTTAAGGTGAATGGGGACTCAGTGACAGACAGGATTAAGTTATGCTCTTTTGTTGAATTAACTTAGAATACAATAGGTCCTCAAGTAGTGTTTATTAACATAAGTAATTATATTTACAAATACACAAATTATGAGAATACAGGGTTTAAAAAAAAAGTTAAGAAAGCCTCAATCTATATGTTGAAAAGTAAAAGTTGAGAAAATAAAAAAATAATCATAAAACTAATAAATATTTCACAGGGGAGATGACATGTGCTTTTGCTTGCTATTTAATATAAATTAGAACAAGCCCTAATGTAAGGGTTTTTTGCATTTATGTCTGAAAAACAAATAATCTGATGTCATTTTTTAATTTTTATTTTCTACGGTTTGATGATTAAGAACACTTTGTTTTTCATAGGCCTTTAATTTTTTTTTAAGATTTTATTTATTTATTTATTTGACAGACAGTGATCATAAGTAGGCAGAGAGGAAGGGAAGCAGGCTCCCCGCTGAGCAGAGAACCCGATATGGGGCTCGATCCCAGGACCCTGGGATCATGACCCAAGCCAAAGGCAGAAGCTTTAACCCACTGAGCCACTCAGAAGCCCCTTTCATAGGTCTTTAAATCATGAAATGAAACTAAAGTAAATTTATGTAAATGAAATAATAGGAAACCAAAAGGAATTTTACTTCCTAATAATTAGTATAAGAATCACTGTTTTGGCTAAAGTACTTTAAAAGCAGTTAACTCCTGATTTAAATCCAGCCCTATAAAAATCTAAAAACTTCTCAATCCTATTTTCTCTATCTAAAGCTAAACTGATTATATAATCTATCACAAAGAAGCTTAAAGAAAAATGCTACAATCATTACACTTGCACTACTTCATGATATACACGTTATAGGGATAAATGAAACTCCTTTCTAATTTTCAGAGAGAGATGCTCAAATTATCAATGACATAATAATCCATAAAGCTTCCATGAAAAAAGTGCTGTCACATACAAATATGCAAAATCATAACTATAAAAATTAGCAGTGTTGTTGACATCCTTGATTTCTCCTTCTGGTCTTGATAAAAACCTCTGCTTTTTCTAATGGTCACTCTGTCTTACTATTTTGAGGACCAGGCATGATCTGACCTTTGCTTACCTGGCCCTTCCTACATGTTTCTATCACATCCTATATTTCCAAGTACAAACTTTAGCATCTGTTATTAACAGTATATGTTCCAGAAGTTCAGAGACTGGGCCAATTTTACTTCACTTTGACATCTATCCTTTCCCTACAAATGACAAGCACAGCATGTGGAGCATAAAAGGAACTCAATAAATAAATTTTTTAAAAAGGGGGGGAGCGCGTGGGTGGCTAAGTGGGTTAAGTGGGTTAAGCCTCTGCCTTCGGCTCAGGTCATGATCTCAGAGTCCTGGGATCGAGCCCCCAATCAGGGTCTCTGCTCAGCAGGGAGCCAGCTTCCCCCTCTCTCTCTGCCTGCCTCTTTGCCTACTTGTGATCTCTCTCTTTCTGTGTCAAATAAATAAATTAAATCTTTTTTTAAAAAGAGAGAAAAATGGCTGAATTAGTTGGAAGACATTTTAAGTGGTAATTTTAATAAAGATACAGTTTATTTTCTTTAGGAATAAGGAAGGCAATTATTTTCCAGAATAAGCACTAATAATCAGACATGTGTGCCAAAGTAGGCCTTTAGACCTACTAAAGGTAGGTCTAAAAAAAGTAGCAATAAAGGGTACTTCAAAATCTCCCCTCAATGTCTGTAGAACCTCCTCTACAACTGTTCACCAAAGACAAAGAGTCCACGGGCATTGGTACCTTTATTGCCTATTAAAAGGACAGAGATACAACTCTGGCAACAAATTTTGAAATGATTCTGTAAGTATAATGACACTAATATGCCCACAGGAAACTGCTGGCATACTGAAAACAAATGCCTTCTCTTGAGCTTCCCTCAAGAGTCCTATGATCATGCAGTGCCTAGGTGGGTCAATGTGTTGAGCATCCAACTCTTGATTTCAACTCAGATCATGATCTCAAGGTAGTGGGATCGAGTCTCACATCAGGCTCCACACTGAGCATGCACTATGCTTATACCTCTCTCTCTGCTTCTACTCCTGCTCATGTGCACATGTTTTCTCTAATAAGTAAATAACACCTTAAAAAAAAAAAGTCTGATGATCATGAATTAAGTTCCTTCAAAACTTTTATATTCCATAATATACATTAAATAAAACATTATATCTGTAGCATATACTGTATTTAGAAAAAAAATCTAACAATTGACAGTAATCTAATAACATTCTCACAATGCATTAAAATTTTCTTAATATAAACTACAACTCATTTGAAATAGTCCCCTCACAGTCATGCCAGTTTCCATATGAAACCAGAAATTAGCAAATTACTAACTATAGAACAAGTCAGTGTCATTATTCTTTGTGTATCTTGCTTATAAAGGTCATATATAACAAAGCAAACCGAGTAAGTGTCCCAAAAATAAAGAACAAACTAGAGCACCTAATTTCTTCTTCCTCGGAGGAAAGGCTTTGTTGCCATAAAAGTTAATTGAATTCTTGTCTTTGATCCTATTTTTTTTCTCTAGTGTTCTCTACTAACTGATCTCTTTTCTTTCTTCCTCCTCTAACTTGTTTTTTTTTCCTTAGCCCTAACTGCTTTTATTATTGAAACTTAAAGTCCTGTCTACCTCTAAAGTTAAATACACTACTTAGATGATACATGTCTACCAATTTTATCATAAGACATTTAAGAGTGCCACATTTACTAATCACTGCCAATGTCTGACTGCTCTGGTAGCACATTCCTTTTTTTACAACTAGTTAAGTTACTATATTTTTACTGTGTATCTCAGGGCTTGACAAAAAATAAATACTCAAAGTTAGATTATATAAAAGAATGCCACATTATCTGCAGTGTCCCTACAATCATCTTGCAAAAATAAAAAACAAAAACAAAAAAACAATAATTTCTTAGTAATTTTAAGTTATCTAAAGAAATACTTTTTTCATTAAATGCCTTCTCTTTGCAAATCAGATCATATTTCATGAAATGCTTTATACTACAATCACACAGGTGTCATTTGTAGGATGGACAATAGGGTTTTTAAAAGTCTGCTATGGTAAAAACAATGAAAGACAAAAGTTCAAAACTGCACAGCTAGAAGCATTTCAGAATAGAACCTTAAAAGTAACTGAAACCACTGAAACTCACTTGTATTTTTTGATAGTATCATTCTAGACCTGTGGTTCTCAATCTGGCTATATATGAGAATCACTTGGGGAACAATATCCACTCCAGGTCAACTGAATCAGAATCTCTAGGGTTTGAACCTGGGCATGAGAACTGTTTCAAAGCTCCCCAGGTGACTATAATGTTCAATTAGAATTCGAAACCGTTAGGACTCCATAATTATTAACTGAATAAAATATTAAGGTATCATTTAGCACAAACAACATTTTATTCTTAAAGAACTGCCATTCAAATAATTTAAGTCTTTTTAAATTAATCTAGCAGTATGACAACACTTAAGTCCATTACTCAACAAAAATGAGGTCCTCCACTATCATTTGCTGGTGATGCAGAAATTTCAACAATTAAAACTACAATTATTATTTTAGAAGGAATATGGGGCTACTATAATACAAATATGTTATTTCAATATTTTACAGTAATTCGAGGTTCAAATTCTCCAGAACAGTTGATGAGATGCAATCAAATACTTAATAGCCTGCAAGTTACAGGGTGATAGGAAATACCCTGAGAGGAAGAAATGAGGCATCTCAGGCAGAATAATAAATTGATCAAGGCCCTGTTATAAAGACAGTACAAGTGTAGAATCTGTACTGAACAGAGGCAAAAGTTCAGTGTGATGGAGTCAAACAGGAATACTCAGATATGGGAAGAAAAGTTAAGACTGTGTACAGACTAAGAAGTCTCAGAATGGCAACTCATTAGTCTGTCCTACTTGCACTAACTAAAAATGAATGACAGGGTGTTCCACTTCTGACAAGATGGAATACTTTTCTCATTCCTCTCACTAGGTAAAACTGAACACCCTCACACATAAAACAAACCTAAGAAGTCTGTGAAAGGTGGAAAGAGGAAGGCAGACTGGCTAGGGACCTCAGGACCCAAGGAACAAGTCAGTGGTGAATTCCCTGGCTTTTCTTTTGTCTTCATGTATCTCACAGCTGGAAAGTTAAAATGCTGACCACCTGCAAACACCAACAGATCAAAATTAGAAAGACCCCAACAAAAGCTTGCTCTCCTTAGCCAAAAGACCAGGAAAGGGCAGTCTAGCAAGATACAAAACTTTTAGATAATAACTGTGCTATTCTAGCTAAACAATACACAAAAAAGTGACCCCACTCTTATCCATGTCAGCAAAGCCTGAGTGAGGAGACCAGACTTCCACCCTCAGGAGTATGTAATGAGGTGCTCTTAGACCCCCAAGCAGGATGGTGTCACAGATAGCCAAGAAGGGATCCCAGACTCATCTAAGAATGAGCCCTCACCCTCCAGTACCTGCCATCCATGTATGTAAGTGAAAACCACATAGAAAGCTGTTAGAATTACTTGATAAAGGTTTTAAAGCAGCCATAATAAAAATATTTCAATGAGCAATTGTGAATATACTTGAAACAAAAGAAAAACTAGCCTCAACAAACAAAATCTCAGCAAAGAAATAGAAGATAAAAGTTCCCAGATGGGAACTTGAACTAAAAGGTATAGTAACTGAATGAAAAAGCTCTTTAGATGGATTCAAAGCAGAATAGTGGGGACAGAGGAAATAATCCCTGAACTAGAAGAGAAAGAATATACATTACCTAATATTAACAACAGAATGAAAACTAACTGAAAAATAAATGAAGAGATCCTCAGGGAGCCATGAGACAACAAAAGACCTATCATTTATATCCCTGGAGAGGGTGGGGGATGGTGAGGAACAACTGAAAAAGTACTTAAAGAAATATGGCAAGAGACATAAACCTACAGGTACAAGAAGTTTAGTGAACCCAAAATTGCCGAAAGAAATCTGGCCAAGTCACATCATAATTAAACTTCTGAAAACTAAGGACAAAGAAACCATCCAGAAAAAAACAACCTTACCCAGAAGTGAAAAACAAGTCAAATGACAGTGGTTTGTCATCAGAAACAATGAAAGCCAGAAAGAAGTAGCCCAATATTACTCAAGGGCTAAAAGAAAAGAGTGTCAACCCATACTCAGCAAAAATATCATTCAATCAGGGGGAAATCAAGACCTTCTCAAATAAAGAAAAACTGAATAAATGTCACCAGTAAACATACTTTAATGGCCAAAAAACTCCTCTACACAGAAAAATAATGAGTTTACAATATCAGGAAACAAAAATATGGGTAAATACACTTTCCTTGTCTTCTTGAGTTTTCTAAATTATGCTTGACAGTTGAAGCAAAAGTTCTATCTGATATGGTAATAAATGTATGCACAGGAAACATTCTTAGACAATTATAAACAGGAAAGAAAAAAGGAACATAAAAGGAGGTAAGGTTTCTACAGTTCTCAAACTGGTAAGATGATGAAAACAATAGACTGTAGTAAGTCATGTGTTTACAACGTAATACCTAGAGCAAACACCAAAAATGATACACAAAGAGATATGTCCAAAACACAACATTAAAAATCAAAATGGATTTCTAAAACATTCTCAAGTAATCCAGATGAAAAAAAAAATGAGAAACAAAGAAACAGAAAACGAAAATTAAATGGCATACTTAAGCCCTAATACATCTACAACTACATTAAATATAAAATCTAAACACCTTCAGACATATTAGCACTGTGAATTAAAAAACATGACCCAACTATATGATGTCTATAAGAAATTCACTTCAAGGGGCGCCTGGATGACTCAGTCAGTTAAATATCTGCCTTAAGCTCAGATCGTGATCACTGGGTCCTGGGCCCCACAACAGGCTCCCTGCTCAGTGGGGAGTCTGCTTCTCCCTCTATCCTTCCCCCAACTCATGCTTGCGCTGTCTAAAATAAACAAAATCTTTAAAATTTAAAATAATGAAATATTTTATAAAGTAAAATAAAATCTTTAAAATAAACAAAAATCTTTTTAAAAAAATAGAAAATTCACGTCAAATATTATAAAGGCAAGTAAAAGAATGGAAAAAGATAAATTATGTAAACTAATGAAATGTTTACCCAATGTTACCAAAGGAGTGACTATATTAATACATAAAGTAGACTTCAAAACAAAAAAATTTACCAGAGACAGAAAAGTATATTACAGAATGACAAAAGGGTCAATCCATCAAAAAGTCATAGCAATCCTAAATGTGCAGGTGCCAACTACACAGAAATTAGAAGGATAGAGAACTCAAGAACACTATCAACCAACAGAATCTAGTCAACATTTATAGAACACTCTACCAATCAACATCAGAATATTTATTTTTCAGGGCGCCTGGGTGGCTCAGTAGGTTAAAGCTTCTGCCTTCGACTCAGGTCATGACCCCAGGGTCCTGGGATCGAGCCCCACATCCGGCTCTCTGCTCAGCGGGCAGCCTGCTTCACCCCTCTCTCTGCCTGCCTCTGCCTATTTGTGATCTCTGTCAAATAAATAAATAAATAAATAATCTTTGGGGAAAAAAAAAAAAAAAAAGAATATTTTTCTCCAAATGCTCATGGAACATATACTAACATAGACCACATATCAAGAAAGACACTGGACCACAAAGCAAAACTGAACAAATTTAAAATAACTGAAATCATACAAAGTATCTTCTCTTACAACAACAAAAAAAATCTCAATAAGGGAAAGATAAAAGGAAAATATTCAATCACTTAAAAACTAACACACTTCTTATCTGACCCAGGGTTTATTTAAAAGTCTCAAGGGAGGGGCACCTAGGTGGCTCAGTGGGTTAAAGCCTCTGCCTTCAGCTCCGGTAGTGATCTCGTGGTCCCAGGATCGAGCCCCTCATCGGGCTCCCTGCTCAGCGGGGAACCTGCTTCCTCCTATCTCTCTGTCTGCCTCTCTGCCGGCTTGTGATATTTCCATCAAATAAATAAATAAAATCTTTAAAAAAAAAGTCTCAAGGGAAATTTAAAAATACACTGAGCTAATAATAATAATAATAAATATACTGAACTGAACAGAATATAAAAGAAAAATACAGTACAGCTGGCCCTTGAACAAGGCAGTAGAAAATCTACACATAACTTTTGACTCTCCAAAAACTTTAACAACAGACTACTGTTGACCAAAAACTTACAGAGAACATAAAGTCAATGAACACAGGTTTTATATCTTGTATGTGTCATATGCTTTATTCTTACCATAATGTAAGCTAGAGAAAAGGTTAAGAAAATCCTAAGGAGGGGCGCCTGGGTGGCTCAGTCGTTAAGCGCCTGCCTTGGGTTCAGGTCATGATTCCAGGGTCCTGGGATGGAGCCCCACATCAGGAGACTCCCTGCTCAGCAAGGACCTGCTTCTCCCTCTCCCACTCACCCTGCTTGTGTTCCCTCTCTCACTATATCGCTCTCTGTCAAATAAGTAAAATCTAAAAAAAAAAAAAAGAAAGAAAAAAAGCCCTAAGGAAAATACATTTACAGTACTGAACTGCATTTATCATACTGTAAGATTACATTGTTTTTACAAGATGAATTGTTTGTACTGACAAATCTACATCAATACAGTCTTACAGGATACAAAACCATAGATACTATGCATATTAATAACACTAAGACATCGGAAATTAAGATAATGTGAAATAGAAAGTGGCTTCAAAATTATTACAGACGGACAGTATATACTACAGTTAACTTAATGCAGAAGGGAAGGGGAAAGGGAAAGGGAGGAAAGGGAAAGGAAAGGGAAGAGAAAAGAAAAGAGAAGGGAAAGGAAAGGAAAGGAAAAGAAAAGAGAAGAAAAAGAAAGAAAAGGCATACAGATCAATAAATAAGAAATGAAATTCGCACTTCTTTCAGATGACTCATTTGTCTATATAGGAAATCCTAAGGAATCTATCAAAAAAACTTAAAGAATAAATGAGTTCAGCAATGTTGCAGGATAAAAGATATCATACAAAAATCAACTGTATTTCTATATACTAATAATAAGCCTGTGAACACAAAATACAACACAATTATAATCACTCTAAATAACAGAATGCTTAAATATTAATCTAATAAAACATACAATACTTCCACATTGAAAACTACAAAATGCTGATGAGTATAATCTAAAAAGACCTATAAAACATGGGGAGAGATACCATGTTCATAGATTGGAAGACACAATATAATAAAGACGTCAAATCTCCTCAAATTGATACATGGGTTTCATGCAACTCCTGGCAAAATCCCTCTCATCAAGATCCTTTGTAGATAGAGAGATTATTCTAAAATTTATATAAAAAGACAAAGGAACAGGATGCCTGGGTGGCTCAAGTGGGTTAAGCAGCTGCCTTCAGCTCGGGTCATGATCCCAGAGTCCTGGGATCAAGCCCTGGGATCGAGCCCCACATCAGGTTCCCTGCTCGGCAGGAAGCCTGCTTCTTCCTCTGTCTGCTGCTCCTCTTGCTTGTTCTCACTCTCTCTGACAAATAAAATCTTAAAAAATAATAATAATAAAATAAAATAAAAAAGACAAAGGAACTAGACTAGCTAAAATAAATTTGTTAAAGAATAAGGTAGGAGGAATCAGTCTACCAGATCTCAAGACATGCTATATACCTATGGTAATCAAGACTGTGGTACTGGCAAAAGAATAAACATATAGGTCAATGGAACATAACAAAGAACCCAGAAATAGAATTATAAATGTGCCCAACCATTTTTTAACAAAGGTACAAAATCAATTCAAGGCAGAAAGACTGCCTTTCCCACAAATGGTACTAGAACAACTGGATATACATGGGAGGAAAAAAAAGAAAATTAACAAAATTAAACAAAATTAACACAAATTAACTCAAAATGGATCATAGTCTTAAATGTAAAAAACTCTAAAACTTTCACAAAAAGTTTTCCAAAATCTCAGAAGTCAATTTTCAGGATCTATAGCTAAGCAAGATTTCACACCAAATGCACAATCCATTAAAAAAATTAAAAACTGGACTTCATCAAAATCAAAAACTACTGCTCTGTGAAAGACCATGTTAAGAGAATGAAAAAACACAAGCTACAGAGTGGAAAAAATATTTTCAAACTATCTATCTGACAAAGAATTAATATCTAGAATATATAAAACAATACCTGAAATTTCCAACAGTTAAAAAAAGTCCATATAGAAAATGGGCAAAAAACATGAATAGAGTTTCACTAAAGAGGATGTACAGATGACAAATAAGCACATGAAAAGATGTTCAATATCATCCAGCCACCAAGACAATACAAATTACACCAACAGTGAGACCTCACAATGCACTTATCAGAATGGCTAAAATTAAAAGTCAAAAACCCAATGTTGCCAAGAATGCAGGAAAAAAAAAAAAAAGGATCACTCACTGTATTAGTCTGCCAGGGATGCTATAACAAAATACCACAGACTAAGTGGCTTAAACAACAGAAATTTATTTTCTCACAGTTCCAGAGGCTGGAAGACCAAGATCAAGGTGACAGCAGGTTTATTTCTTCTAAGGCCTCTTTTTTTTGGCTTGCATATAACTACCATCTCACTGCATCCTGACCTGATCTTTCCTCTGTGAATCGATTACCCTCAAGTATGTGTATCCACATTTCTTCTTCTTATAAAGACATCACTCAGATTGGATTAGGCCCACTCTAAAGGCCTCATTTTAACATATACTGCCTCTTTAAAAGCCCTACCTCCAAACACAATCACACTGTGAGATACTGGAGGTTAGGACTTCTACATATCAATTCTGGAGGGATCAAAATCCAGTCCATAAGGGAGACAAACCTAAGAGACTCTTAATCTCACAAAACAAACTGGGGGGTGGGGGGCGGTTATGGACAATGGGGAAGGTATGTTATGGTGAGTGCTGTGAAGTGTGTAAACCTGGCAATTCACGGACCTGTACCCCTGGGGCTAATAATACATTATATGTTAATAAAAAATTTTTAAAAAATTAGTAATTCATTACACCTTAAAGTAGTTATATATTAGTGGTGTTATAATTAAGCATGTGCTTTGGATCGTTTCCTTTGTTTCTAAAAGTTTATAAAAATAAAATTCTGTTTCATCAGAAAAAAAAATTTCAGTCCATAATATTCATACACTGCTACTGGGAATTAAATGGTACAGCCAATGTGATAAAGAGTTTGACAATTTCTAAAAAAAACATGAAAACCATACAACCCAGCAAATGTACTCCTGATCACTTATCGCAGAAAAATGAAGACTCATGTTCACACAAAAACCTACACAGGGCACCTGGGTGGCTCAGTCCTTAAGTGTCTGCCTTCAGCTCAGGTCATGATACCAGCATCCTGGGATCAAGACCCACTTCAGGCTCCCTGCTCGCCCAGAAGCCTGCTTTCCCTCTCCCACTCCCCCTGCTTGTGTTCCTGCTCTTCGCTGTCTCTCTGTCTCTGCCAAATAAATAAAGAAAATCTTTAAAAAAAAAAAAAAACTACACAAAAATGTATGTAGCAGCTTTATTCATAATAACCAATAACTTAAAACAATCTAGATGCCCTTCAATGGGTGAATGTTTAAATAAACTGTGGTACATCCATGGTGTGAAAAAGTACTCAGCAATTAAAAAGGAACAAACTATTTAAATACAAAGTAACTTAAATGGATATCCAGAGGATTATAAGAATGAAAAAAAGCCAATCCCAAAGGTTTATATAATACAGATTTCATTTACATAGCATTCTTGAAATGACAAAATTATAAAAAGAGAGAACAGATGAATAGTTGACAGGTATTAAAGAAAAAGGGGGTAAGTGAGAAGGAAGTTAGGTATGGCTGAAAAAACAAAACAAAACTCTTTGTATCTTACTACAAATGGGTGGGAAGTTTCACTGAAACCTTTGCACTTTTTGATATTTAAATGATGTGCTCTAAAAGTAAATTATAAAAATAATAATGATCAAATAGCAGTGGATGGGGAGATATTAGTTACCATATGTGGATGATTGAGGAGGGCCAGGCTCTGTGCTAAGCCAGAATTATCCTGGCTCCAACACCTATTCTTCCCTTCACCAGGCTACACTCAATTCTCCAATGTCATGGAAAATTAAAAACCAGTGTCCAGCATGATCCTGAACAAAAGATATAAATTATAAAATTACCTCTCCTCTTCTATCAACATTCTTATTTCCTTAATACCTTATCTCAGACAAGTATTAAGGAGAAAAGCAGTAATTATCCACTTAAATGATTCACACTAAGATGGTAACTGATGGGCTTAAATATTCTCACAACTTACAAAAGCAAGTTAATTCAAAAGGCATTTAAACAGAAACTGTATGGGGGCACCTGGGTGGCTCAGTCATTAAGCATCTGTGTTCAGCTCGCCTCATGATCCCAGGGTCCTGGGACTGAGTCCACATCAGGCTCCCTGCTCAGCAGGAGGCCTGCTTCTTCCTCTCCCTCTGCTGCTCCCCCTGCTCCTGTTATCCTCTTTCATGTGTGCACTCTTTCTCTCTCTGTCAAATAAATAAATCTTTAAAAAAATAAACAGAAGCTGTATGTTTAAGATAGAATTAACTGGGGATGCCCGGGTGGCTCAGTCAGTTAAGCATCTGCCTTCAGCTCAGGTCATGATCCCAGGGTCCTGGGATTCAGTCCCACATCCATATCCCTGCTCTGCAAGGTGTCTGCTTCTCCCATTGCCTGCTGCTCCCCCTGCTTGTGCTCTCTCTCTCTCTGACAAATAAATAAATAAAATCTTAAATTAAAAAAAAAAAAAGATAGAATTAACTGTATTCCAAGTGTTGTCATCTGTTCAATTCAGGTGCCCCAAAGCATCCATTCTAAATTTCTGATCTTGGAGTTCTAGGTATTTTTAAAGTAAATTGGGATACAAAGGCCAAATTATAAAGCAGCAGTAATAGTTTCCATCGTACAATTCAAGATGTCTTTCTGGTTAGCTGCTTGTCCTATAGAGAGGAAATATTTGGAATAGAGCTTTTATTTGTCTGAGTAAAGATAACCCAGAATCTGGTGAAAATTGCAAAAATCCACATTTGTCTTCTCAGCTGCGCATGAGCTTCCCTTTCCCCTGCCTTTTGGGTTTTCTACCACCCCCAGGGCATCCTTCACGCTTCTGGCCCCCAGGAGGGAGCTTTCTTCCAGCTTACTCTATCAAAACAGAAAAGGACTTATAAAGGATTGAACTCCATCTTTTAACAGACTTGTTTCAGACTTGTTTCATAGTTTAAGGCATCTAGGAGAAATGTTCTCCTTTTGGTTTGATTTGGTTTAATTGAGGGAGTAGGAGATGTTTGTTTTTATTTTGCTGAGTTCTCTAGAAATGCTTTCATACCGCCTTCTGCCTGGGGGAACTGGGTCAAAAGAGTTCACAGGTTACAAGAGCTCTACTTTGCCCTCTCTACTCTTTTAATCCTATTCGGAAGCCAAGAATTTCAAATTCTAAGGTCCCAGATTCCAATTTCATGGTGTCTACTTCCTTCTCCTCGTTTGATATCTCTTTCTCTTTCTTTCTTTCTTTCTTTCAGAATGGTGGTCATTTTGTACCTCTTCCTCCCCTCCAATCCCCCCTAATCTGTTCTCATATTTCAGAGTTCTTAAAGCCTCCAGTGTGTAGCGGGGACTGTCTGGGGGAAAGGGTCTGTGTCCTTCAAGAAGGGCTAGGTTAAGCTCATGAACTCCAAATATGAAACTCAACGAAGGAAAAGAGCAAAGGGCCATCAAGCCCACTACCGTGCCCATCCAGGTGACGTAAAGTAAGATTCAGCACTTTTGTTTTCTATACTGTAGTTAGTGGTGGGGTTGGGGATTAGAGGGGGGCAGTTAACCATAACCACTTAACAGTACACGATATATGATATCAGAGGGGCCCCTGGGTGGCTCAGTCAGTTAAGCAGCTACCTTCAGCTCAGGTCATGTGCCCAGGGTCTTGGGATAGAGTCCCAAGTCAGGCTCCCTTCTCAGTGGGGAGTCCACTTGCCTTCTCCCTCTGCGTATCACTCTGCCTACTTGTACTCCCTCTCTGTGTGTGTGTCAAATAAATAAAAACCTTAAAAAAAAATACATGATATCAGAAAAAGAACTACAAACTGGCCATGATTATACATACCAGAGGATGCAATAATAAAGAAAAACTCATAAAACTGGATGTTAAAATTAATTACAGGGGTGCCTGGATGGCTCAGTTGTTAAGCATCTGCCTTTGGCTCAGGTCATGATTCCAGGGTCCTGGGATCGATCCCCACATCCGGCTCCTTGCTTAGCAGGAAGCCTGCTCCTCCCTCTCACACTCCCCCTGCTTGTGTTCCCTCTCTCACTGTGTATCCCTCTGTCAAATAAATAAATAAAATCTAAAAAAAATTTTAATTATAAATATATATACAACTAATTACAATATATTTTAATTTCTGCCTAATTATTATGCAACATAAAAATAAGTATCATAAAAAAATGTCAGGTTGATTAACTTTCAGTCTTACTTTAATGCAACTGCAGCCTTTCCTTCCAATCTGCACCCCTACAGCTTCCTTAATTTCTGGCTGCAAATGTAGGATGGTGGCAACCCTTCTTAAAACTCTTTAAAAAACAGGCGCCTGGTGGCGCAGTTGGTTAAGCCTCTGCCTTCGGCTCAAGTCATGATCTCAGGGTCCTGGGATCAAGCCCCATGAAGGGTTCTCTGCTCAGCTGGGAGTCTGCTTCTCTATGTTCTCCCCAACCCTCAAATAAGTAAATAAAATCTTTAAAAAAAAAAAAAAAGCTTTTTAAAAAACAATTACAAAGACACCCCACTATCACACCAAAAGAGAGGCCAGCAACTTAATGACCCAGTAATGACCCACGTCGTGCAACCAGAGTCTTTCCCAGGTCCAAACTATTCCTTACCTAGTTATTATAATTATTTCCCCCAACAACATTTTTTTTTTTTAAAGATTTTATTTATTTATTTGAGAGAGAGGCAGTGAGAGAGCATGAGCGAGGAGAAGGTCAGAGGGAGAAGCAGACTCCCCTTGGAGCTGGGAGCCTGATGCGGGACTCGATCCCGGGTCTCCGGGATCGTGACCTAAGCCGAAGGCAGTCGTCCAACCACCTGAGCCACCCAGGCGTCCCCCCAACAACATTTTTTATCATTTCCCAGCTGATGAAGTCGAGGTTACATCACAAGCAGCATCAAAATCTAAACTCTTAAATGGCTCAATAAAAAGATGCTCGGGGTGCCTGGGTGGCTCAGCAGGTTAAAGCCTCTGCCTCGGCTCAGGTCAGGATCCTGAGATCAAGCCCCGCATGGGGCTCTCTGCTCAGCAGGGAGCCTGTTTCCTCCTCTCTCTGCCTGCTTCTCTGCCTGCTTGTGATCTCTGTCTGTCAAATAAATAAATAGGATCTTAAAAAAAAAAAAGATGCTCAAATTAATTCATAATAAAAGTAGGCACCAATCTATTGGCAAAGATCAAATAATTTGGTAACATGGATATAGAAACACAGATGCTTTCATATCTTTTTTGTTGTTAGAACAACTCAGCATTCTCATATACCTGATGAATATGCAAAATGCTATAACCTCTATGGGAGGCAAATTTGGCAATATCTATCAAAATTAAAAGGCAGGGGCGCCTGGGTGGCTCAGTGGGTTAAAGCCTCTGCCTTAGTCTGGGGTCATGATCCCAGAGTCCTGGGATCGAGCCCCGCATCAGGCTCTCTGCTCAGCAGGGAGCCTGTTTCCTCCTCTCTCTCTGCCTGCTTCTCAGCCTACTTGTGATCTCTGTCTGTCAAGTAAATAAACAAAATCTTTAAAAAAAAAAATTACAACGGCAAGTAAGCATTTCTATGTATATGTATGAAATAACAGATACAAACTTACTCATTGCAGTATTACTGTAAGGACAAAAAAGTGAATAATAGCAAACACTTATCTAGCACTTAATATAGCAGCAGACACTATTTTAAGCACTTTGCATATTTTCTCATTAAATTCTCCCAACAGTCCTATAAGGTAGGTGCTATTAACAACCCCATTTTAGGGGCACCTGGGTGGCTCAGTGGGTTAAGCCTCTGCCTTCGGCACAGGTCATGATCTCAGGGTTCTGGGATCGAGTCCCGCATTGGGCTCTCTGTTAAGCAGTGAGCCTGATTCCCCTCTCTCTCTGCCTGTCTCTCTGCCTACCTGTGATATCTCTCTCTGTCAATAAATAAATAAAATCTTTAAAAAAAAAAAAAAAACATTTTACAGATGAAGAAACTGAGAGGCCAAGTAAAAGTAGCCCAAGATCACATAACTAACGTGGAGCCAAGATTTGATCATTGGTAGTGTTAGCTCTGGAGCCCATTTTCTTAACTGTTATGTTAAATCATCTAAATATAGATCAACAGGAAAATAACTGAATAAAATATATGGTACATCCATCTTAAGGAGTATTACAATTTTTTTTAAGATTTTATTATTCCTTTTTCAGAGAAAGAGAGGGGAAAATCGCAAGCAGGGAGAGCAGCAGGCAGAGGGAAAAGGAGGCTCTCTGTTGAGCAAGGAGCCGAACATAGGACTTGATCCCATGACCCTGGGATCATGACCTGAACTGAAGGCAGATGCTTCACTGACTGAGCCACCCAGGCGCCCCAGGAGTATTATATTTTAATCTCTATACACAACTTGGAGCTCAAACTCACCACCCAGAGTTGTGTGCTCATCCCAAAGTCAACCAGGCGCCCCCAAGGGTATTACATTTTTAAAAAGAAAGTTCTTTAGTTCTCCCTCCTACTTTGAAGGAAGACTGAATTCAGTGACTCACTTTTAAAAATGAAGTACAAAAAGGGAAAAATAGTAACATTACATTGAAGAAAACTGGCAAACACTACCTTAATCAAGTGATCCAGGTTAACATCACCAGTAATGTCACAGAAATATCAAATACTCCCTCACATGACATGAGGAGAGGAGCACCTCAACTTTGTGTATTATTTCCAGAAAGCCATAGCCCTATTCTAATCATGAGGAAAACATCAGACAAACCCAAGTTGAGAGAGATTCTGTAGGCTATCTGACCAGCAATCCTCAAGACAGTTAAAAAAAAAAAAAAAAAAAGGACCAAGAAACTGTCAGAGGAGACTAAGGAGACAAGATAAATAATTGCAATGTGGTATTCTGGATGAAATCCTGTAACAGAAAGAGGACATTAATGGAAAAACTGGTGATATCCATATAAAGTCTACAGTGTAATTAACAATAAGGTACTGATGTTCAGTTTCTCAGTTTTGATAAATGTACCACAGTAAGATAATAACATTTGAGGAAACAAAGTGGGTGAGTTATATACAGGAACTTTTTGTACTGTTTTGTGCAACTTTCCTGTAAATCTGAAATTATTCCAAAGCAAAAGGTTTTTGGTTTTAAGGTTTGTTTATTTTAAAAAAAGAGAGCTGGGGTGGGGGGTGGAGACGGACAGAGAGAGAGTCCTAAGCAGACTCTGATCTGAGCATGGAGCCTGACTGAGGGCTCAACCCCACAACCCTGAGATCACAACCTGAGCTGAAACTAAGGGTTGGAGGCTTACTCAACTGTGCCACCCAGGTGCCCCAAAAAGTTTATTTTTTTACAAAGAAGAAAATTCCTTGTGTATTGATATGAAAAAAATCTCTAAGAAATGAAAAACGTAAGATACAGAATATTGTATATAGTATGGAAGAAACAGCTCCATATATAGGTACAGAAATATGTATTTGTGTAAAATGGACAAGAAAACACAAATGTATACATAAAATATTTCTGGAAAGATACAAATCTGATAATACTGGTTGGCCCCGTGGAGGAGAAAACTCAGTAGTTGAGAAACAGGAATAAAAGGAAGACTTTTTAATGTGTCCTTTTGTACCTTTTTAATTTTGAAATATATGAATGCATTAGCTACTCAAAAAATAATTTAACTTTTAAAATGAAAAGGATGACAAAGACCTGAACTAAAGCAAAACCACTGGAAATAATATAAGGAATTAATTAGAATTTTAGGAGATAAAAAAGTCTAATCACTTCCATCTATCTGTTAAGGCTATCACATTCCATTCCTCAATTTTTCCACCGACCTAATTTTTCCTTAATGCACTAGAGACACTGTATTCTAGATGAACCAATCTGACTGCCAATTTCAACAATTCACCAACTTGTTCCTCAAATCTACATCTTTCCCAGCCAAACCTAGCTCTAAACGTAAAAATCCACCTACTTATTGTACTATTCAGTATGTTGTATGTTTTTTCTATAAAAGGGATGGCAAATACAGGCACCCATGCTATCACTACTCCCACACCCATAATAACAACACTGCTCAGTGATCAGAGTGGTCTTTCCCACTAAATCTGCATGCTGCCTCCAACTACTCCGTAATGCAATGTTCCACAAAGCCACCATCAATCAAAGCTAGCCCATGAATAAAACCTATTTGCCACATCTGGTCTCTACTATATTAATCTGTTTGCCTTGATATGTTCTTCCATGGATTTCATGTATATTTATTTACATATACACCACTATTTTGTTCTGAAAATGATTAATGAGACAAGAATACGTGAACTATAAAAAGTTAATAAATTTTTAAAATAAAATAAATAAATAAAACAAAAGAATAAAGAAAACACTAAAAATGGTGCCAAGAAAAAAGACCAAAAAAAAAAAAAAAATGTAGAGCATAAAATCACTATGCCTGCTCTGGAGTGTGCCACAAATCTGGCTTTGGCTTTCTAGCAGCCATCACAAAAAGGAAAACCCAGTCCACAGTCCAGGAGATAAAACAGAAAGGTACTCCGATGAGGAACTTCCATCTACTTAGACCAAAGAGTAATTTTTATAAAACAAAGAGAACAGGACGCCTGGGTGGCTCAGTCAGTTGGGCAGCTGCCTTCAGCTCAGGTCATGATCCCAGCATCCTGGGATCGAGTCCCACATTGGGCTCCTTGCTCAGCAGGGAGCCCTCTCCCTCTACCTCTCTGCCTGCCACTCTGCCTGTGCTCACTCGCTCCCTCTCTTTCTTTCTGAGACAAATAAATAAATAAAATCTTTTAAAAAAGAGAGAGAGAACACTATAGAATGAACAAGATATACAAGATAAACAACTACCAGTTTTCAAAGAATTGGGATGTTTGTGATAGTGCCCAACAGGCGATACATATGGTATCTTACAAAAGCCCAATGCAGCAAAATTGATTTTCCACAGAACAGGCACAAGCTTTAAGAACTCACTCTGTCCTTTTACTTTGTTTCTTCCTTCAGTGCCTCCCTACGAGTACAAACTCTTTGAAGACGAGAACCGTATTTTCCAACACATATAGCTCATGACACTTTGTACTGTATTCTGTCAAAAAGAAAAATTCAGTATCAGTGAGAATTTACATAGCACAATTCAAACCTAACTCTGATAAAAATTCCCTAACCTAAACATAGGAATTCCCACTCCTACCAAATAGAATAGAAATGATAAATGAAGCTTCAGTAGACAGAATTTCGGGACCTTCGATACTATTATTCAATCACAATTTAATTTATAATGTCCTAATAGCATTTTTTTTTTTAGTATCCCTAGCATAAAGCTAGCAAAAGAGCCAAATCAGTATCATTGCCTCTGATCAAATAAAATGAAACTCGGAGCAAAAGCTTTGGCAAACCCTATCAAAGGAAATACAATAAGACTACCTTTCAAGAACATAATCAATAGCTCTTTATACACCAGCTGACAAAGGCAGGTTCATTTTTTAAATGACTCTGCAAGTCTGCAAGTAGCCAATGAATTATAATGCAGATTTTCTCTACTTCTTTCCAAGAATCTGTAGTTTCTGTAAATGAACAACACAAGTACTTAAAAACTTAAATTATAGGTGCCTGGGTGGCTCAGTGGTTAAGTGGTTAAGGCCTCTGCCTTCAGCTCAGGTCATGATCCCAGGGTCCTGGGATCGAGCCCCAAATCGGGGTTCTGCTCAGTGGGGATGCTGCTTCCTCCTCTCTCTCTGCCTGCTTCTCCACCTACTTGTGATCTCTGTCTGTCAAATAAATTTTAAAAAATAAAAAATAAAAACTTAAATTATTACTCTCAAGTGTAAGTGTAAGCATTAGGATACATTAACCATCTTATATTTGTATTTTATTAATGGGAATCATTAATAAATAAGGAGTCTCATCCTATACTGGTTCAGTTTGGGTTTTGTTTTTTTTTTTAATATATTTGGTATTTCGGTTTGCAGTATGCTCATCTGGAATTCCCTGTACGCAGGGGCACACCCTATCATCCCCAAGAGAGGATAGCTGTACCCACTAGACTGAACGAACATGGACAGGCGTAGAGGGTGGGGAGTACCTTTAAATGGATGTCAGAAAATCCAATTCCTGCACCTCTGTTTCGACTGTTAAGATGGGAAATAAACATCATCTCTATTTGATAGAGTTACTGAAAGGATTAAATGAGGTTAAGATTTGTAAACTGTCTACCAAATGCATATAGAATAGATGCTCAACAAGTGTTAGTTTTCCTACTGTTTTTTTATAGGTAAGGAAACAGAAGCTGGGCAGACTTGTCCAAAGCCAATGGCTACTAACTGTGAAACACAGGCTAAAACTCCAAGGTCTTAATGCTCTTTCCAGTACACCAAGCAGCATGCAAACAGCAGAACCCAACACCTCATGTTTGTCACAGATGACCATACAAGGAAAAATATTAAGAGTTTGAACACCTATTAGATGCTAAACATATACTAATCTCTTTCCTAATACCTACCCTATAAAGTGAGTATATTTATCCCATTTTACTGAGAGAAATTATTAACCTGTCCAAATTCACAAAGCTAGTACGTCATAAGGCGGATTAAATCAAGTGTGTTTACACCACTACTTTTCCCTACTAAGCTGCCTCAAAACCGTGCAAGTATTTACAAATCATGGTCTACTAAACTCAAACTCTAAATGGCCAGACATTTTTAAAGGATTCTTTCACCAAAAATGTAATAGAAAATAAGAGCCAAACTTAATAGACCAAATAAAAACAAGAAAAATTTGAAAGGTTGCCTCAGAGCTCTTTCCTCTCCCAAGGTTAATCAGGAATTTCTTTTTCTTAATTTTTTTTAATTTTTTTAAAGGTTTTTTATTTATTTATTTGACAGACAGACATCACAAGTAGGCAGAGAGGCAGGTAGAGAGAGGAAGGGAAGCTGGATCCCAGGACCCTGAGATCATGACCTGAGCTGAAGGCAGAGGCTTTAACCCACTGAGCCACTCAGGCGCCCCTATCCAGGAATTTCTAATAAATTTTTTTTATTAGATTAGCAGATATTTTTACACTATTCCAAAACATAGGGGAATAAAGGAATATTTCTCAATTCATTCTTAGAGGTAAGCTTAATCCTGATACCAAAACCAGGCAATAGTAATAAATATTACATTTATCATTTGTGACTATAAATGTTAAAGTCTTAATATATTTAATTTAAAAACTAAGGAAATGTGTAGTATGATCCTATTTGTAAAGGAAAAGCCATTGTGAATGTATGTATATAATATGGCCAGATTTGTAAATGCATATTTATACATATATACACATAAACCAAAGACACAAGTGGAAATATAAACCCTAAACTGTTAACAATAGTTACCTGGGACAGGAATGATCTTGGGGGTGAAGGAAGGGAAGGGGACAAGAAGTAAAGGGAGATATTCAGCTTTTATTGAATATACCCACATATTATTTGAATTTTTATAATTAACATGTATCATGTTTGCTATTAAAATATACAAATGAAAGCACAGCCTAAATACTCATTTGCTGTTATCTCCTCTACATGCTACAATAAAAACTAATCCTTTTATTCACTCATTGGACATTCATTTATTTAACCAACATTCAGGGTATAGTTCCTATGTATGGGCACTTAGCTAATAAACACTTGTGCCAGCCACCAGGTACTTAGAGCCTTTTTTTTTTTTTTTTTTTTAAGTAAACTCTATGCCCAACATGGGGCTTGAATTCAGGACCCCGAGATCAAGAGTCACATGCTCTACCAACAGAGCCAGCCAGGCATCCCTAGAGCCCTTTTTTTTTTTTTCCAAAGATTTATTTATTTATTTGAGAGAGAGACAGAGTGTGTGTCCACAGGGCGAGGGGCAGGGGCAGAGGGAGAGCTAGAATCTTTCTTTTAAAAAAAAAATTTTTTTTAATATTTTATTTATTTATTTGACACACAGAGAGAGGGACACAGCTAGAGAGGGCACACAAGCAGGGGGAGTGGGAGAGGGAGAAGCAGGCTTCTCACAAAGCAGGGAGCCCAAGGTGGGGCTTAATCCCAAAACCGCCCTGGATCATGACCTGAGCCAAAGACAGTCGGTTGGTTAACCACTGCGCTACCCAGGGGCCCAGAGAGGGAGAGTCTTAAGCAGCTGAGCACAGAGCCCAACACAGGGCTAGATCTCAATCTGAGCCAAAACCAAGAGTTGGACCACACAGGTGCCCTGTCTAGAGCTTATCTTTTAAAACACAGGATGGAACAACAGTTACTTCCTTCCATAAGACAGAGTGCTGAATTTTAAATCAAGTTCTAATTTTTAATCATTTATTATATTTTTAGGTCCTGTGTCAGGGGTAAGAAATATATTCTTTTTCTGGAATTTGTACTGCCTTTCTTCTAAAAAAGAGTACTAGATAATTTTTGCTGGGTTTTTTTGGGGGTGTGTTAAAAAAATTCATTTGTATTCAGAGTACTGGGCACTATGTTAGATAATGGACTTGCAAAGATGAATAATTAACATATGCCTCTACCTACCCTCTAAAGAGCTGATAATTTCACATACCTATGTCTGATACAGAGTTCCACATAAAAACTGAAATTCGTATCTTAGTAATCCTGCACTTCGAAATGAAACTGGCAAACTGCCCTGCTCAAAAATAAAAGTTAATTTCAGTTTCATCCAGAATTTTAGTATTTATGAAAAATGTTATATTATTCAATTATTTTAAGATACAGTGAATAAATTAGTGGAAAAATAGAGAACATGGAAGCTGAAGGATAATATAAAACACGATGTCTGAGTGAAGAGTGGATTAGCTATGCCACCAAGAAGGTGGGTTACTAGGTTTAATTGTTCTGACTGCTTCCCTAGAGGAAATGTGGAAATCCTACCTTATTAGGATAGGAGAACACAAAGAATTTATTTTAAAAATAGTAAAATCTGATGAGTATCAGGCAGTATGGCCACCTGCTTTTTATTGTTTGGTTTGCTTTTTATTTATTTCCCCCCACTTTGTCAATGATTAGCCAAGCAAATTTGCAAACACAATTTAACTTCTGTATGCCTCTTGGGGTAAAAAGAATGCAGGAAGCAGAGTTAGAAGACCTGAGTTTATATTCAAACCCTCCTACTAACTGTATAAGGTTAAAAAACAAGCAAATTATTTAACCTCTTTGCAACTTAGCTTCCCAGAAGTAAAATAGAGATAAACTTAACTTACAGAATTATTTCAAAGACGAAATAAAAAATACACGTGAAAACATAAAGTTAGAAGCTATTATAAATTAGACATTTTTCTAAAGAAGACAAACAAATGATCCATAAGAACATGAAAAGATACTCAACATCATTAGCCATAGGGAAATGCAAATGAAAATGAGATACCACTTCACACCCACTAGGATGGCTATCATCAAAAAGACAACATTAACAAGTACTGGAGAAAATGGAACCCTTATACTTTGCTAGTGGACATGTAAAATGCTACAGCAACTATGGAAAAGAGTTTGGCAATTCCTCAAGTTAAACAGTTATCATATGACCCAGCATACCACATCCAAGTATATGCCCAAGAGAACTGAAAACATGCACACACAAAAAGTTGTAAATGAATGTTCCTAGCAGCATTACTCATAATAGCCAGAAAGTGGAAACAACCCAAACGTCCATCAACAGATGAAATAATCATCAAAATGTGGCATATCCATACAAGAAAGATTATTCAGCCATAAAAAGGAATGAAGTAGTGATACATGCATAATGTGAATAAACCCTAAAACTAAGATGCTAAGTAAAAGACACAAAAGGCCACATATTTGTATGATTCTGTTTAAATGAAATGTCCAGGCAAATCTCTAGAAAGAAACTAGATCAATGGTTGCCAAGTGCAGGGGAGGAGGAATGAGAGTGATAGCTAATGGGTATCAGGGTTTCTTTTCAGCATATTGAAAATGTTCTTGAACTGGTGATGTTTTGCACTACCTTGTAAATATACTAAAACCGCTGAATTGTACGCGTTAAAAGAGTGAATGCTACAGTATACGAATTATATCTCTATAAAAGAAAACTATTATAGAAATGTAAGTTTCTGCTCCTTTTCATTATTCAAAATGCTACTTTTCTCAAGAGGCTGTTCCTGTATCCTGGAACAGCCATGAAAGCTCTTTGAAGTTGGTTGTTACAAAGATGAACGGTATTTTGGGTAAAGTAAAACTACTAATCATGTTAGAAAAACTTTCCACGGATCAGATTAATTTGGTATAATTTTATTTCTTTAAAAGTAAAGTCCCTATTAATAGCAAGTTTGTTTTTAGGGAGTAGAAAGAGCTTCAAGGAGTTTTTACAGAGTATACTGGAGGGTGGGGGTGGGGGGAAATAGGCCAAAATGTTACACCCTTTTCTGCTTTTTTAATTAATGGATATTTACTTTTCAGATATGTCCTTGCCACTGATCAACTAAAACCCAAGTAGATGGAACTCTGCAACCTCTATCTACCACATTCCGTGTTCCAATCTGCTGTCACTCTGCCAAATCCATTACCCGCTTCTAATCACCATTACTCTTTATTATTATTGTTCTCAGGGCTTAAAATGCTTAACAAACTATTTAAATGTAATCAACTCATTCCCTAATGCTGGGGAATTTATAGAGTAAGGCCCAAATTTTAAGGCTAAATTTAGTATAGATTGCTTAAATAAAAACACAGCAAAATGATTTCCTGGAGTTTGGGATAGAAAAACAATCTATAGAGTTGTGTAATGCTAAGTCATCTGGGAATTTTTTTCACGTATTGGGTCATGGGGTAAAGAGAGTCACCAACTTTTGTCCACCGAAAGTATTATGTATAAAAGCTTCCTGGTTCTAGAACAAAGAAGCATTTTATTGCTCAAAGCAAAAGTAAGATATTTTCCTTCCATTTAGTATTGTTATACTAAAATAGCATACCAATGAAACCAGCTAGGTAACACCATGACCAAGGTATGTGAACAAAAATAAATTGTTCTTTGTTATGTATTCTTCCTTGGGGTGGGGGGGGGGGGTGTTCACACCTAACAAAATAAGCTAAAATCAAGCCAAAGAAAACCATATGGATTAATATTTTCCAAAATGGGGGTATTTTCAGTGGCATTTTAATTTAACGTGTGCCGGGATGTGTAACGGGTGTATTTGTCACAGAAATAGGTGCATTAAGAGGTGTAGAAAGAGGTGACCTGTCAAACAGCTGCTACAGAGTTACTCCCTCAACAGCACTTCCAACTTCTGGGGCGATACGATATCTGTGTACGAGAGAAAGATGTCAAAGCACCAAGAAAACCACTTGCTGTCAGAGCAGCAGCAAGTCCAAACCGTGCATCCCAGCGTGAAATCCCACCCGCACCCTCACGAGCCGGCCAGGCTGCGGCTCCTTTCTGCTATCAGTCTACCTAACATATAAAAAATAAATACATAACCACAAATCCTTGCCAACCCTCTTCCTTCCCTTTGTGACTCCTCCAAAGGCTGGAGGGAGGTTAACATCCTGCAGGCCCGGGGGAAGCCAAGACCCACGCCGCGAGGGAGGCATCCAGGAGCCTCCCCGCAGCCCGGGGGCCTCGGGACGGGAGTCCCCCACCCACCGGGCAAGGCTGGTCACCGGCCACACAAAGAAGCCGGCCGCCGGAGCTGGACGCTGGGCTTGCCCCGGGGCCGGGCGCCGCCGCATGTGCTGCCCGCACGCGGGGAGGACGAGACCCACCGGAAAATAAGGATTAACGCCCAAACCTGTTGCATGATGCGGGTCCCTTTCACCCATTAATGAACAAGGGCGCTTGTGGGGGAAAAACTAGAGCGACCGGGCTCTGAGGGCCGCGGCCGCACCCGGCAGCCAGCGCGGAGGCAGAGGCCGCCCGCGGGGCTCCCACCTCAGGCGCTTTGTCTGCGGTGGAGGCGGCAGCGGGGCACGGGGGCCCCTCCCTCAGCCGCGCGGCTCCACCGCCCCGCGGCCCGAGCCCAGGAAGAAAGCCGGGCCCGCCGCCGCCGCCGCCACCGCTACCGCCTCCACCCGCCCGCGCCCGCTACCCGGCCGCGGGGCCTGCGCGCTCCTCCCGCCCGGGCCGCCTGGGCCGCGTGGCGGCCACACTCACCTGGCTGGCGCTGGCTCTGGCGCGGGCGCGGGTAGCCGACACCTCCGGGGTTGGTGGGGAGGACGCGGGGACGCGAGCGAGGCGCGGACGGAGGCGGAGGGCGAGGCGGGAGGAAGGCGGGCTGGGGGCGGAGCGGCCCTGGACGGCGGCGGCGGCGGCGACTCCAGCCACTCGCGGCAAATCGCGTCCCCGGCCCTCCGTGCGTCAGGCAAGGGGCGCCGGCGCGGGCTGTCCGGCGACCTCCCCGCACCCGCGGCCCGACCCGCGTCCGCGCGACCCCGCTAATGCGCGAGAAGCGACGGCGCAGCGACCCCGCCCGGCGCGGGAAGGGGGCGGGACAGGGAGTCCCACAGGAGCGGGGGCGGGGCGAGGAAGGGGCCTTCAACGTACCCCTGGTGGACCTTGCGCACCTCGCCCCGCCGGGGACCCCGCGCTGCCCAGCCGGCAGTGGTGTAGATAATGAAGGGAGCACTGGAACTGGAGTCAGGAGCCCCGGGCTCAAGGAAAGACCCCGCTACTGGACGGCTTGCAAGTCGTTTCTTTTCTCTGTCCTCATCCTGAAATACGTAGGTTTGAGTACATGGTCTTCAAGATTTTCAAAATTCTGGCCCCCACAACCTGAAGAATGAAGGCACCTGAGGGGAATGGGTTGTAGTGAGAAAGAGCTGGATTCAGGTGTCTGGTTTTCTTCGGGGATCCTTCCATTCAGCAAAATTTATTCACAAATGACCCTCTGATAATGGCTACTTCCCCCACCTTCACCAACTCTAGTTATTTTTCTACAAATGTACTGACTTCAGAGTCTCCGTTCTCCTGATTTTGTTGCGCAAATCAATTTTGTGTCATTTCCTGAATTTAGTTCAAAAGAGTCATCAGCTAATACACACAAGCTCAGGACGGCCATATGGTCCCAATCCCAGACCTTCCTTATTACTCACTGTGCCGCTCACTTCAGTATCACCTAATTCCATTGATAAAATCTTGCCCTTCCAACAACTAGGCAATCGACTTTCTCCCCACTAAAGTTCTCTGATTTGAAATCCCATGGATGAATTCTTCCTCTTAATTCTGTGACTAACAATCTTGTCTCCACTATTTCAACCTCTTTGCCACTCTCTAGGTCCAGCCTTCCCAATTTCACTTCTGCTTCTGTTCCACGTGACTGTCAGAATATGCTACAAAACCCAAGAGCGTCCCTCTTTAAATTCTTCAGAGGCTGTCCACCTGGACAATCAGGTTCAAGCTAATTACCATGGTATACAAAGCCGCTTATAACCTGATCCCTAGACCTCTTCAGCTCCAGCTCTGACTCCCACCACATTTACACAACTGATACAACAGGCTGTGTCAGTATCTCCATACATTTTCCTCCACCTGAAATCCATGCCTCATTTAACCAGGTGAACTCCTACTATCCTCCAAGATAATAAATGCTTCGCTTTCTCTTTAGAATCTTCCCTGACATCCACTCTTTCTTCCACACCCACACGCTCTCCCTATGCAGTTAACACTGAATTAGATACTCTCCTTTATGACTTCCTGCAGCAATCTCTTATCTCTTCTCTATGATTGTCCTTAGTACTTTTTTCTTTTTTCCTATTGCTTTGCTTGGTGGTCTTTTGTTACTAGACTGAGTTCCTTAAAAGGATAGATATTTTTGTCTAGTTCATTTTTGGTTCCCAGACATCTCAAAGTGCTCAGCAGTCAGAAGTTTCCCTTTTAAACATTTGTTGAGGGTTGACATCATTCCTTCTAGCAAGTAGATGTTGAGCATCTACTCATCAGGAGGGAAATAACAGTACAATCCACAGTCCTTGCCTTGCTTAACCTCCCACAGTATTCTGTTCTTCCTTTACTAGGTGGCATTCTCTGCTTATCATTTAAAACCCTCTCCTACTACCACTCACATTCTTTGCTTGTTTTAATAAAGCAAGAGCCAAACAATCCATTACAATAATTCCCAAACATCTCTGCCTTTCCTCTTTCCATATCCTCTAGTTCCACACTATATTGCCCAGTTAATAGATAAGGGATAACTGCTACAATAGGAAAAAAAAAATTTGTAAAACCAGAGAATGAAGTTTGAATACCATATTTTCCAATAATTACTGAATTAATGAACATAGTTCAACCACTTAAATTCACTAGGCCTCGCTTATAACGATCCTTTGGCTCTATGACTAGCCTTCATTTTTAATATTTTGTTATTGAGGTAAGCATGTCCTTCATGTATGTATAAATTGAGGGACTACCAGATCCTTGGCAAGTAGCTGTGCAGCATAGGCTTGAACTCCAAGCGATAGGGAAACACTCACTACTTCACAACAGTACTCATTTTTTTTTAAAGATTTTATTTATTTATTTGACAGACAGAGATCACAACTAGGCAGAGAGACAGTCAGAGAGAGAGAGGAAGGAAGCAGGCTCCCTGCTGAGCAGAGAGCCCGATGCGGGGCTTGATCCCTGGACCCTGGGATCATGACCTGAGCCGAAGGCAGAGGCTTTAACCCACTGAGCCACCCAGGCACCCCAACAGTACTCATTTTTTCACAGTCCTTCTAGTCCTTACATTGAACTGAAATGTGTCTCCTTATAAATTTGTAAGTAGTCATGTTATTGTCTTGGCAGGATATACCACTGGGTTTAAGTTCCAAAGCGGTGTAGTCAGATCCCAGTTATAGAACCTCTTAGCTGTTGGACTAACTAACTTAGACTAGCACAGAACAACTCCAAGGTTGAGTATGTTCAACTCTAAAAGGGAAAAATAATAATACCTTAAACCATTATTACAAATATGAATACAACATGTATTAAAGTGCTCAGCGAATCTGGATCTAGTAACATGTATTGAGTATAGAACAGTCCTATTCCCCTTCCATGTATCATCTTCTAAATATTTGAAGCCAGCAACCACAGCACACACCTTTCAACAAGATGCTTCCCTCTCATGCTCCCTTCATCTCCACACACTCTCATCTAAACATAACCTACTGACTCTTAAACTGTGGCATTTGGAATTAAGTCCAATAATCCAGGTATGAAGAGGGGAATAGTAAAGTACAATTTTCTACAATTTTATGATTTTCAACCAGTTTGGTATCACAATAGCATTTTTCTACTACCACACCACTGTTCATAAATGTCATGTGTTGCCGACTAAAAACAAAAGTACTCCCCAATTTTTTAGAAGTTTTTAACATATATATAGCTGTAAAACCATATCTCCTTCAGCCTGTATTTGTACAATTTGTTTTTGAAGACCGAGTGCAGATCTTTGCATTTGTACCAGGAGCCCCTGCCATAATAGAAATCAATGAAAGGAGAATAACATTTAAAACAACTTTGAGTGATGGGGGCAAAGGAATCCCAAAGGCACTTTAAGTAACAAATTCCTCCATTCCTAATTTCTCCCCCACAATTTCCCTCCGGCTTTTTATTAAAAGCCACATTTAAACATCACCTAAAGTTAAATAACTTTTCACACTCATCTTGTTTTATTTTTATAATAAATGAATGTTGAAAACACCTTTTATGTGCATGTGTTTCCCACACATTATTCACTGGAACTTCGGATTCCAAAGTAAACCAGACCAAGGTGCCATTTTACTGAAGCTCAGCAGGCTTAGGTAATTTGCTGAACAGTCACTCTGCACCAAAATTGGCTTCTTGGAGAAACAGCCCCACCCACAGCCCAGGCTGAAGGGGAAGCCCCAGGCAGTACCACTGTGCTGTGTAATCCCTGAATCACTGCTGATTACCCCTGGCATAGAAACACACCCGGGTCATGCCCATTCAAAAATGACCTGGGGTGGGGGGGATGTGTGTGGAAAAAACACTCAATCCCCAAAAAGCTGGTCCCATCAGACCAGCTGAATCCAATAGGAGACACAGATGGTGCCCATGGCTGAGCAGGGCTCTGACAGAATAATGTCAGCCAGTGACTAAACAGAAAACATCTATTCATTATACATTCAACTCATGTATTCAGCAAATGTTTATTAAGCATGTCTGGTTTAGGTGGAAGGGATACAGTATGGACAAATGACACAAAAATTCTGCCTCTTTGATCTAGCATTCTGGTGGATGGGACAGGCAACAAACATAATAAGTAAATCAAAAAGTATATTAAAAAGTGGTAAGTGTTGGATAAAAATTAGGCAGGAAAGGGGACTAGAAAGTGTAAGGGGTAGGGTACAGTTTTTAATCACAGGCATAGGAAAGGGTTCACTGAGAAGGTATTATTTGAGCTAAGGCTTGGGGAAGGTGGATCCTGTGATAAGGCCTGGGTGGCTCAGTTGTTAAGCATCTGCCTTCAGCTTAGGTCATCATTTCTGGGTCCTGGGATGGAGCCCTACATTGGGCTCCTTGCCCATCAGGAAGCCTACTTCTCCCTCTCCCACTCCCCTTGCTTGTGTTCCCTCTCTCCCTATCCTTCTGTCAAGCAGATAAATAAAATCTTTAATAAGTAAAAAGACACATATAGCTGAAGCTGAGGGAAGCAACTGGTAGTGGGCTGATCAGGAAGCAGACAATAAAACAATAGCAAAATTAGTCAATGCAGAGAGCAGGGCATTCAAAACCTATGTGGAAGATTTTTAACAACCAAGTGATCAGGGCACTGACGCACATGGACTAGACCAGAGCCTTTGCTGATGGGATCTCGCTATCTACCTTATCTATCGATCCATCTTTGTCTCTATCATCTATCTATCTATCTATCTACTTTTTAACGATTTTAATTTACTTATTTGACACAGAGAGAGCAAAAGTAGAGGGAGCAGCAGGCAGAGGGAGAGGGAGAAACAGGCTCCCCACTGAGCGGGGAGTCTGACGCAGGGTTTGATCCCAAGACCGGGGGATCATGACCTGAGCCGAAGGCAGACTTAACAACTAAGCCGAGCAGGCACCCCTCTATCTATATTTTTTAAGTAAACTCTACACTACACGTGGGGCTTGAACTCACACTCCAAGATCAAGAGTCACGTGTTCTATGGACTAAGCCATCCAGGCATCCCCCCACAATCTATATATTTTTGTTTTGTTTTAGGGCTTTTTGTATTGTTTTGTTGTGTCTTTCTGTTTTTGTTTAGTTTTTACAAATCTATTTTTTTTTTTGGTTAGGTTCAGAGGTAAAATTTAGTGATTCATCAGCTGCATATAACACCCAGTGCCCCTTACATCAAGGGCCTCCTTAATGCTCATCACCAAATTATCCCTTCCCCCCACCTCCAGCAATCCTCAGTTTTTTAAAACATCCTGCAGGTGATTGGGATGTTCAGCAGGATGGGAACCCCTGCTCTAGACAAAAGGTCCTCCAACTGTTGCCTTGTATTCTGACCACTCTTTAAATTCTGAGTTCCAGTTGGCCCAACCCAGTGTGTATCCCACTTCTCCATTGTTCAACTTTTCTGTTATTGCTGGGTAGCCTGATACCCACAGCTGAGATTTCAGTTTTTCTAATTTGCATATGTATTCTTTACGAAGGAACAAGAACCAAATCCCAACCCTATTCCCTGAGGTCACATGTTTGCATTTTCAGTATTTTGTAATCCTGAATTGCCTAACATACCACAGCCACAAAGCCAAGAAATGGTGGTGCTGAAACCATAGCCCTGGGTTACTATTCTCCATGCTGCAATGCTCACCTTTAGGGGCAGAACAAAAATGGAAATTTGGGGATATTTCTTTAACATTTCCATATCAATATTGGGAAAATTGTCAAAATGTTATATTTTAAAATCTTAAGGTGTATAACATTTATTTTAGGAATGTACCTGTAATACATTACTGAATTTTTAAGAAAATATTTAATAATTTTATTTAAAAAATAGTTTGAGGACTCAATTTTCAGTTTTTACAATTGACATTGTAATTCAAAGCTCAAATTTTCTCTCACTAAGGAAGTTAAGAAGACCTGTTTTTGTTTTTGTTTTTAATATACCTTCATGGTCCTGAAGTTATATAAATAATACTTTGTTAGTTAACAAAATATCAAAGACTAGAATTTAGGCCTCCTGACCTAGATTTGTTAATATAAGCTGAAAGCATTTGAATATTTGCAGGATCATCTATGTGTAAGTAGATGTGGTACATAGTTTAAGCATAACACAGGTTTGTCTCTTAAACATCAGTAGTGCTTTAAAACTATTAGAACTAATAGAAAATGAAATAAAATTTCAGACCAAGGAAAGGTTCTAATCTCAGCAATTTACTGTCACTCTTAATTAACATAAGCTTTATAATAGAGATTAGCAAAGGAGGCCAAGTTAAAAAACAAATTGCTTAGGTAAATTGCTTTAAATGCTCCTGGCAACATACAAGACATTACATAATAAAATACAGTAAACTGACTATGCCAATTTTTATTGTTCTCTCCAATAAATTCTCTTCCAATAAGTACCATTGTCACTGTCTTATATTCTCAAATAGGTGTCCCTGAGTCAGAACTCTTCAGTTCCAAGTACCAGAGCCAATTTCAACTGGATTGAGGTGAAGGGGTGGTGAATTTTCTGGAACAGTCCTGTGGATTTTCTGGAATAAGAGTGAGGTAGCTCAAACACACTAAAGGAAGAACTGCATTTCTGGGTGTTCGAGTAGGCGGTTAGGTTCTAACAGGATATGCTGAGGCCAGCAACAAGGAAACCATGGCCAGCTGTCAGGAAGGTCAGAGGCCTGTCCTGGCAGCACTTCACAAGAGCCAGATCAAAGCAGACAGGCCTAAGACATGGCTGATACCATGACAGGAAACCCCTGCCCAAATAAGGAAGAAAAAGTATGGAAACCTTGCTTCCAAGAACTCCCAGCCCCAAGTAATGAATATTCCACCCTCTCATTAACAACCTTCAGTAAAAGATAGAATCCTAGCCCCGAGGGCGTGCAGCTTTCTCCCCCACGGGCTCTCTCTCGCTCCCTAGAGCTTGCCAGCTCTCACATCTCTAAAGTGTACCTCAGCTTTAATAAACTTTCACATTTGTGTCCCTCATTTGCTACACTGTGTGTCTGTCCTTGAATTCTTTCTCATGACAAGACCAAGAACCTTCTGCGATATATTTGGGACAGCCTGGATTGAGACCTCAGAACCCGGGGCAAGGGGCAGGGTTCTCCCCAGTTCTCCTGTCAACATGGGCTCCTCCAAGACCAGAGCAGAGAGCCAAGAAAGGCAGCATCTTTCTCAGCCCTTTCTGTGAGACCTGTTTCTCTGTGATTTGCCGTCCATCTGTCCAGCTGCAAATCAGTCTGTTTTAGACCATGTGGAGAAGAGCCCCGGTGGCATGGGGGGTATAACCTCAGCTTATGGACACTTCATGTAGAAAACTATCAAGAATTGCTGATGTTTTGGGTCACACAAATATTCAAACACTCAACAGTAAAACAGGCCTGGCCCATGAGGTAGAGGACTGAGCTTCATAAAGGACAGCTCCCTCTAGGGGAGGAAATCTCCAAAGAAGTTAGTGGCATTACAAGGGAGAAAGGAGAAAGGAATACCAGGCCAGCCAAATTATAGGTATTCACTGCAAATATCTGCTAAGCTCACACTAAAAAGATGATTTTTTAAAAAAGATTTTATTTATTCATTTGACAGACAGAGATCACAAGTAGGCAGAGAGGCAGGCAGAGAGAGAGGAGGAAGCAGGCTCTCTGCTGAGCAGAAAGCCAGATGTGGGGCTCGATCCCAGGACCCTGGGATCAGGACCTGAGCCCAAGGCAGAGGCTTTAACCCACTGAGCCACCCAGGTGCCCCTAAAAAGATGATTTTTATGAAATTTTCTTACCTACACAAATCTTAAAATTGTAATGTAAATTACATCGAGTCTCACCATTTAATTTTTTTTTAAGATTTTATTTATTTACTGTCAGAGAGAGAGCACAAGCAGACAAAGTGGCAGGCAGAGGCAGAGGGAGAAGCAGGCTTCCTGCCGAGCAAGGAGCCTGATGTGGGACTCGATCTCAGGACACTGGGATCATGACCTGAGCCGAAGGCAGCCGCTTAACCAAATGAGCCACCCAGGCGTCCCTCACCATTTAATATTTTTTAAAAGATATTTATTTATTTCACACACACACACACACACACACACACACACACACACACACAGGGAACACAAGTGGGGGAGTGGGAGAGGGAGAAGCAGACTCCCCACTTAACAGGGAGCCCAATGCGGGGCTCGATCCCAGGACCCTGGGACCATGAGCTGAGCCAAAGGCAGCCGCTTAATAACTGAGCCACCCAGGCACCCCTCACCATATAATATTAAGAACTATACTCAAGTACCCTTTTTATGGTTTGTTGATGGTACTTTAAAACCCTAGGTTAGAAAAATCCTTCTGTCTACTCATGATTATGGTAGGAAATTACAGTTTCACTTGATCAGAGCATTTTTACTTATTACATTTTAAGTCAAAAAAATTTAGATCTAAAAATATTTTATTCAAAGCTGAAGAGGTAAAAGCACTTGATTGTCAAATTCAATCAGCACAGTGAAATGGGTCTCATTTAAAGAGTATTAGTTAAGTTACAGAGAGAGTTCTTTTGTTTCTGTAACATGGTGTTTCAATATGGGGCTAGGTCCTAGTTATTAGTAAGACAGAAAAGAATGTTAAAAACAAGCTTGGTCCAAGTCATAAGGTCTATTTTGTTTTTCTAATGTGCTCTAGTCATCAGCCTGAATACAAAGGTCAAGAACATTTACCTCAGCCATCAAGCAATGTATTCTGCTCTAGACTCTAAAATCAGAAGCCAGAGACCAAAGTCTTCCCTCCTAGCTTCAATTCTCTTGTGGTCAGAAACGGGTCTCTTGTTTATCTACACTTAAGAAAAAAATCCTATGTTCATGAGCAAAACAGGGACAAACCACATTTAAAATTAATCTCCACCCATCGTCAGGCTCCCTCCACTCTGTCAACGTCTCCAGCTGCTCTGGAGAGGTGTGTGACACGGGTCTGCGAGTCCAGCAGCTGAATGAAGCTCAGGAGAAGTCCCGTTGCATAAAGTTGGAGGAGGCTCTGCCAAAACAAAAGCAAAGAATTGATTTGGTTGTGGGATAAAGTGGAAAATGGAAAGAATTGCCCTTTGTATCAGTCCAACTTTTCCTCCCCTTCTGAATAAAACATTATGTAACAAAGAGCCTTTAAACAATTTCTTTCTTTTTTGAATTGGCAACTTGACAAACACAGATTGTGTCATCCTGGGTTACAGCCACTTCTTAGGGTGTGGAGTTACTTGATTCCGGCACTGTGGATCCGTGTGCCCAAAACAGTGACACAAGCTAGGTCCGTGGCTCACTGATAGTATCTGAAATTTAGGCGAAAAAAGGAAAGCTTCTTTCCCTTTCAAAACTTGAAGAAAGGGAACCACGGAGCAGGCCCTGGTTGATCCTTTTATTTCAAAACCTTAACTTCTGTATACAAATTATACAAATAAACCAAGAAGTATGTTCTATCATCGTCTGAAACTATAGTCCAGAGTTCTCTGTTGAGATGATGGCAAATTTGGGGCAAGAGCTGTTGCAGCTGCTGAACTTAGCCTCCTGAAAGATGATCCTAGATGTCACATCTGTACAGAAATCTTGCTTAGAACCTTCTGAGGGAGAGTGTCCTACTCTGCAACACCATCTGGAGATCGTGCTCCTGGTTGTATCCCGCTGTGTCATTTTAATATCTTATGACCAACTTTTAAGCATTTTACTTGGAAAAAAGGTGTGCATGAACAGAAACATGGGGAAAGATGTTGAAGGATTAATTTGTCCATGAAATAAGAATGCAGTGCCAGTGTCGCTTTAGGGACCTGGAGACAGTGATGAGGACACTGGGAGTTTGCTCTTGGTCTGACTGGGGGACAGGAAACCAACCAAACACTCAAAGCAACATGCTACATAGTTGTCATTAAATTCTACACAAAATGCTACCAAGAGACAGAGGAGTCACTGCCAAGGTGTCTAGTGAAGGCTTCATGGGGGCCTTGATGCTTAAACTGAGGTTAGTAGAGTCAGCGCTATCTAGGCCAGGGGAAGGGAGAAGAAGCAGAAGAGTTTATATAGTGGCTGCAAGGCTCTGAAAAAGCATGCCACTTGGTGGGGTATTTCGAGTATTCTTGCTGTGGCTGCATGAGCAGAGGGTCATTTAAGGCAGGGAAATGTGGGCGGGGGGTGGAAAATTCAATAGCCTGCGAGCCGGGTAGGTAATGTAAATGATTGAAGAAGGCTGGCAGGTCTGGGTACAAATGCATTTGCTGCGAGTGCCTGAGCAGATGGCTCACTAGAGGACACAGAACCTCTAAAAAAATATTGCACAGAATTATACTTACCTCTCCAAATGTGAGAGATTGCCTGTTCCCATAGCCTTGCCAAGATGAGTACTTTTCATTCATTAAACCAATATTTACCAAGTGCCTTCTATTGTGAGCTATTTGTATTAAGAATTGAGGATACAACAGCGAACAAAACAAAAATTCCTATTCTCATGGAACTTCCATTCTATGAGGGGTACACAGACAAAATTAAGAAGTAAAAGTTGTAGCTGTTGGTTAAATGCTATGGAGAAAAATAAAAAAGGGACAACCTATAGAGAATGGGAGATAGGTTGGATTTTAGATATAATAATCAGGAAAAACCTCACCAAGAGGATAGACATTAAACAGAGACTAGAGGATGTGAAATAGGGAGCTACGCAGACATCTATAGGAAGAGCATTTCAAGCAGAGGAAACCATAAATCAAAGGCCCTGAGGTGAGATCACACCTGCCTGGGAAGGGAGGTTAAGGGGAATGGGAAGAGAGGGAAAGAGATTGTGTAGGATCTTTTAGAGAATTGTAATGATCAAGGCTTTTGTTCTGAGCAAATTAAAAGCTTTCAGTGTTTTTTGAGCAGAGAAGTGATAGGTGGGCTTTGTATTTTTAAAGACTCGTTGAGGCTGCAGTGTGCAGAGCTGAATGCCTTGCGGAAGGGTAGAAGCAGAGAGCCACTGGGGGGTGAGAGCTACTGCTCAGGACAGATAGAAGGTGGCTTAGCCCAGGAGAGGGCAGCAGAAGTGGTAGGAAGTGGCTGGATTCTAGTTACATGTTAAAGGTAAAACCCCAGGACTTTCTGATAGATTGGATGTGGGGTGTCAGGGAAAAAGAGGGATCCAGGGATAACTGTGGTGGTTTTGGTTTAAGTGATTAGAATAATAATATTCCACATACTTTGGGGAAAACTGTGGGGGTAACAGTTTGGGCTGGAAGCATGGGAAGGGAGGCTTAATAATTTGGTTTTGGAAATGTTACTTTATGATACTTATCAGACAATAAGACTAGATTTGAAATAAGCAGCTGGATATGAGTCTGGAGTTAAAGGAAGAAGTCTGAACTAGAAATATACGTTTGGAATTTGTTCATGTAACCTCTCCAGCAAATGAGGTTGGAGAAAAACCAGGAGAATGTGTTATCCTGGGAATTAAGTAAAAGTATCTCAAAAAGGAGGGAGTGATTGGGGCACCTGGGTGGTGCAGTCAATTAAGTGTCCAACTTTTGGTTTCCGCTCAGGTTCTGACCTCAGGGTCACGAGATAGGGCCCAGTGTCAGGCTCCACACTGAGCAAAGAGTCTACTTGACTTTCTCTCTCCCTCTCCTCTGTCCTTCCCCCATCTCTTTCATAAATAAATAAATCTTAAAAAAAAAAAAAAGAGGGAGTGATCAATTTTGTCAAATGCTACTAATAGGGCAAGTTTATCAGTCAGAGTTCCCTGAGAAATAGAACCAGTAGGAAGGATGGATATATAGATAGATATATAGATATTGTATTACATCTAATGCCGAGGGAAATGTTAGTCCTTTGTTCTACTCAGGCCTTTAACTAAATAGATGAGGTCCATCCACATTACGGAGGGCAATATGTTTTAATCGAAGTCCACCAACTGGGATGCCTGGGTGGCTCAGTGGTTAAGCCTCTGCCTTTTGCGCAGGTCATGATCCCAGGGTCCTGGGATTGAGCGCTGCATTGGGCTCCCTGCTTGGTGGGGAGCCTGCTTCTCACTCTCCCACTACCCCTGATTGTGTTCCTTTTCTCACTGTATCACTCTGTCAAATAAATAAATAAAATCTTTTTTTTTTAAAAAGTCCACCAGTTTATTTATTTATGTATCTACCTACGTATTTGTTTATTTAAGTAGGTTCCATGCCCAACGGTGGGGGTCAAACTCATACAACTAAGATCAAGAGTTGCACACTCAATGACTAAGACAGCCAGGCACCCCCAAAGTCTACCAATTTAAATGTAAATCTCATCCAAAAACACTTTCACCAGGGGCCCCTGGATGGCTCAGTGGGTTGAAGCCTCTGTCTTCGGCTCAGGTCATGACCTCAGGGTCCTGGGATCGAGCCCCACATCTGGCGCTTTGCTTAGCAGGGAGCCTGCTTCCCCCTCTCTCTCTGCCTGCTTGTGATCCCTCTCTGTCAAATAAATAATTAAAAAAAAAAAAAACACTTTCATCAAACGTTCAGAAAAATGTTTGACCAAATAGCTGGTCACCCTACCCCAGCAAAGACAAAACATAAAAATAATTGTCACAGCAAATGAAACAAATCTGAGAAGTAGCTATTGTATTTAGCAACATGGAGGTTGTTCGCAACCTTAGGGAGCACTTTGATGGAATGGTAGGAGAAGAAACCTTGACTGAAAGGAGTTCACAAGAAAATGAGAGGAGGTCCCCTTCTAGTGCAAACCATAAATGCCATGTATTTCTGGGGGCCCAGGACTTGGGGGAAGGAAAACACAGCGAGCTCTCAGCCCCTGGGCTGTCTGACTTGATGCTGGTTGGCAGCACCCAGAGAGAGAGCCTTTGGGCAAGATGGACAACTAATAGAAAGCAGTTCTCTCATGAAGCTAGAGATTAGAATGGGTAACAGTCGTCCCAGGTCACTATTGAGGTATTTGGCTTCTCCAAAGAGAAGAGGAGTTTTGGAAAAACATATCTTCAATGTATTAACATCAACTAAATGAGAGTTAACTAATCACTGGGTATAAAAAATATATAAGCAAGCAAATTTTGAGTGTATCAGAAAAAACAAACAGCAAATCTACCTCCAGAGATTTCAGATATACTGGACTTAGCAGACAAAAAATAGAAAAAAAATTATGAAATGTTTAAAGAAATAAAAGATGAGCAAGTAATAAGAGGCCCTCCTGTAAGACAAGACATATTTGAAAACAAACCAATAAGGCTTTTAGAAATTAAAAAATAGAATTGCTAAACAATCTTAATTGGTTAAAACACTTATTAGGCATAGCTGAATAAAAATATTGATAAATTAGATGCCAGATCTGAAGAAATGATACAGAATGCAGTGCAGAAGATAAGCAGTTGGCAAATATGAAAGATTAATAGCTATGGAAATAAGTCATATGAGGTTACTAGGGAAAGAGAAAGAGAAAGCCCATTTGCTCCCTATGCCTAGCACTGGGCAGGGAAGCAGAAGATAAAACACATGTAGTTCATACACACCAGCACTGAGCCACCAAATTTTAGATTGATCTGATTTATATTTCCTTTTTGGGGGGAAGTTGGCAGGGAGTTGAGAAAATGGCAGAGCCAACAGGAGTTCCTCATCCCATCACATAAATGTGATGTGTAAACAGTGGAGCACTTAAAGTGCACATGTTTTAAGAAAGGACTACAATCTTCCTGTACAACTAATCTTGCCATGTGACATCAGAATTGTCTTGTGGGTAGTTTCTTCTTCTGTGCCTACAAGCATACTTAAGTTTCTATCTATTTATAAAAACCAAAATTCAAAGAATTCTTTCAAGCTATTATCTTTGCATTCCCTTCCCATTCAGTGACAAATTTCTTGGGAAAAAAAATCAGCTAGACTTAAAATGATTATTTGATCACAATTCATTCATTACTTCTGCCTCCCTACTTAACCTACTGAAACAGTTCTCTTAAAGTTAACAATGACTACTTATCATGTCCAATGAATTTTCTTCCTCCCTTCCATTTTATAGTACTTGATACTGTTAAGCACTCATTTCCTTCTTTTAATCAGCAAACATTTACCCAGTTCTTACTAATCTATACGTAGGCCCTGGAGACAAAAAGATCAAATGGTTCTCAGATGTCAAGTGGTTTACTGTCTACTTACCAAAGAAGACATGTGCACAATGAAGTGAAATAAAACACTAAAGGAAAAGTGCGACCACGAGTGAAGGCGTGTTCATTTCCACCTGAGGGAGTCCGGACAGGTTTGCCACCTGGATCTTCTTGAAAGAATGTGTGTTGCCAGGTGGATAGGTGAAGACTATGGCATCATTTGAGGCAGAGGAACATGTGAGCAAAGGTATAAAGGCATAAAGCATCCAGGTATGTTGCTGCTACCACAAATAGCTCAATGTACTTAGGACAAAACAACCCAAATTGGCATTAAGTTAAAAATGACAAAGGATGAAAAATCATGGAAGGCTTTGATCCCATTCAAAGGAGCATGGACTTTATCTTATGGGCACTAATGGGGATGCTAAAGGGATTCTTTCTTTTTTTTTCCATCTTCTTACTGTATTTGCAATTTAGAAACAACCCTCTTACAGGAGATAGAGGCTGGATTGGAAGTTAGGAAGTTAGGAAACTTTTCAGTTCTGAGTGAGAGAGGGTAAGGGCCTGAACTAAGATGGGTCAGGCAAGTGTGAGAGATGGTGAACTGAGTGAATGACAGTCCCATCGGGAGAGAGAGGAGCAGGTTTTAAGAAGATGCTCTCAGAGATGAGGAGTGTGGGCTGGTTGGCATCCCAAAAGATGTCTACTCCAACTGATGACCATGTATTACTTTTTGGCCCTCTTGGTTTTGTTGTTTTTATAATACTGATTATTTTCCTCATTATAAAATATATAACTTTCACTGCAGATGATTTGAAATATCTTACAAAGTAAGAAAAGCCACCAGATCTGATATAATATTTACATCTGATAATCTAGATATTATAAAACATTTTAAAAGTGTGAACTATGCATATTGTACATTCTTCAAAATCTGTTTAATATCCTATGTAGAATGTTATACCCTGCTTTTAAAATTTAATTATATACTAAAAGCACTATTCTGCCTGAGATAATCTTTGAATATATCACTATAATAACTGCCCGGTGTTTTATCCTATGAATGAACTATATTTCCCTATGATGAACATTAAGATTGACTTCTGTTTTGCTATCAGATATAATGTTATGATAAACATCCTTGCATATAACATTAGATTACTCTAATTATTTTCTTGGTAGAAATCCCTGGCTCAGTCAGTAAAGCATCTGCCTTTGGCTCTGGTCATGATTTCAGGATCCTGGGATCAAGCCCCGCATTGGGCTCTATGCTCAGAAGGGAGCCTGCTTCTCCCCCTTTGCCTGCACATCCTCCGCTTTTGCTCTCTCTCTCTCTCTCTCTCTCTCTGTCACATAAATAAGTCAAAATTTTTTTTAAATTCCTGGAAGTGAAATTAGAGTGTTAAATTTATGTACAATAATAAAATCTCCTGATACATACTGACAAACTGTTTTTCAAATGCACTGTCCCAATTGATGTTCCCATTAGCCCTGAGAATTGCACTGATTTTTTTTCTTTTCTAGGTGTAGAGACAAAGATTTCTTTTTTTTTTTTTTTAAGATTTTTTATTTATTTATCTGACAGACAGAGATCCCAAGTAGGCAGAGAGAGAGGAAGGGAAGCAGGCTCCCTGCTGAGCAGAGAGCCGGATGCGGGGCTCGATCCCAGGACCCTGAGATCATGACCTGAGCCGAAGGCAGAGGCTTTAACCCACTGAGCCACCCAGGCGCCCCAGAGATTTCTTCTTTTAATTTGCATTTCCAGAATTACAAGTTAATATACTTATTATAAATTTGTATTTTCTTGTTTTGTGAATTGTTCCCTTATGTTTTTGGATTATTTTTCTATTAGAAATTTTTTTCTTGAGTTGTATTAGTTCTTTATTTTTTTCAAAGATTTCATTTGTTTATTTATTTGGGGGGCAGTGAGGAGCAGAGGGAAAAGGACAAGCAGACTCCATGCTGAGCTCAGAGCCCCATGTGGGGCTCAATCCCAACCCTGAGATCATGACTTGAGGTGAAATCAAGAGTTGGATGCTTGGGGCACCTGGGAGGCTCAGTGGGTTAAGCCTCTGCCTTTGGCTCAGGTCATGATCCCAGGGTCCTAGGATGGGGCCCCACATCGGGCTCTCTGCTCAACAGGGAGCCTGCTTCCTCTCTCTCCCTCTGCCTGCCTCTCTGCCTACTTGTGATCTCTGTCTGTCAAGTAAATAAGTAAAATCTTTAAAAAAAAATCTTAAAAAAAAAAGAGTTGGATGCTTAAGCAACTGAACCACCCAGGAATCTCTAATTCTTTATATATTAAGTATATTGATCTTTTTTGTCTGACATTCTTTTTACAAATATTGATATATATAGTTTTAGAATTATTTTATAGCTATATGTATTTACTTTTTCATTTGGAACCTTTGCTTTCCTCTCAAACATTTCTCTTTCGGTGTCTGTGATACGGTTTTTCCTGTTTCCTATTTCTCAGTCTAATTCTCTATGGTGTCTAGTTGACACTTCTTCCTTCTTCAAATAGAGACATTTGTCATGGTCTTTGGCCTTTTTTACTCACTGTCCTTATGCTCAGAAAGCTCATCTATTCCAAATGTTTCAGTCTTTATAAATATCTTAATCAAAACAGTTTCTGACTATGTACATAGTATCAAATTCAAAAGTACAAAATAGTATACAGGTGAAAAATAAGTCTCTTTTTCTCCATGATCCCCAGCCTTTTTATTTCTCTCCTGCGAGGCAACCACTATTGCACTCTCTTGTGGAGCCATCTAAAAATATTCTACACATTTACAAATATTCATACAAATACTAGCAAACAAGCTATATATGCTGTTCTACATATTGTGAAAATAGTCATTTTCACTTCACAATAGATTTTGGAGATCTTTTCCTACCAGTACACATGAGACAGCATTGTATTTTAGTATGTGAATATATCATAACATTTTAAACCAGTCTTCTAACGCTAAATAAACTTTCATTTATTCAAAATGGATCGCTTCAAATCTATTGCGATCACTTATAAACATTTTTTTGTATTTATAGGATAACTACCTAGGACTAGAATTGCTAGATTAAAAAAAAGTATGTACATTTGTTATTTTAACTAATTGTAAAATTTCCTTTTATTAAGGTTGTACCAATGCACAGCCCCTCTATCAGTGCTTGGTAATTGTGTTATAAAATTTGGGGGGTTTTGCCAGTCTGTTGGTGAGAGTATCTCATTGTAGTGTATAATTAAGGTGAGGATTACTGTCTTTTTTACACATCTAAGAGAGATCTGTATTTCCTTTTAGTAAACTATTTTTAATAGCCTTTCCCCCTTTTACTCCTATTTTGTATTGAGTAGTTGGTCTTTTTTCTTAGTAATTTACAGAAATTTGCTTCTAATATATGTTATGTACATTATGCCTCAATTTTTACATAGAATGATTTTGCTGTGTTTTATTTTCTACAGAACTTCTGTAGTTATTATAATAACCAATTGGTAATTGGTAAACCAATATACCATTTCTTATTGTTTCTGAGTTTGTGCTATACTTGGAAAGGTCTTCACATACTGTTATTACTTAAGACAAAATTTTCCAATGTTTTATTCTTATACTTATATGCAGCTATTTTTATACCTAGATCTTTGATCTATCTGGAATTTATTTACATGCAAAATGTAAGGTAGGAATAAAAAAAAATTTTTTTTTTTACTAAGTGCTATCCACTTTCTGCAACACCGTTTTTGAATAATATACCTGTTCCCTGCCCCCAACTCTCTCTGCTTCCCTCTCTGCCTGTTTGTGATCTCTGTCTGTCAAATAAATAAAAAATTAAATAAAAAAAGAATAGTAGCCATTTCCTGCTAAACTAAATCTGTACTCTTAAACAACTGGAAGTCCTTGGGCAAATCAAACAGAGTCAAGATTAGGACAGGAGTCAGCAAACTATGACCCATGGGCTAAGTCTGGCCCACAGCTTGCTTTTATAAATAAAGTTATATTGAAATAAAGTCATATTCATTCGCTTATGTTGCTTATGCTGCTTTCTCACCATTAACACTACATTTGAGTAGTTCTAACAGAGAGTGAATATCCCATGAAACCTAAAATATTTAATATCTGGTCCTTTATAGAAAAAGTTTGCAGACCACTGGTAAAGACTCTTTGCAAGTGTGTGTTTGCTAAGATATGATATTTTTCCAGGCTTCTAGGTAGAGGCCCCAAACAAGTGAATGATCATACACTCAATTGAGAAGATGGAGGCCTGTCAAACAGAAGCAATAAAATCGATCACTTAGCCAGTGGGCTCTGGAACCAGTTGGCCTGGGTTCAAATCATGATTCTTTCACTTATTAGCTGTGTGACCTTAGGCAAGATTCTGTGCCTTTGTTTGTTGTATAATGAGGATAATAATCACACTTACCTCCTAGGGTTGTTGTGAAGATTAATTTAACACATATAAGACCTCCTAGACTACTTTCTGGTACTAGTAATGGTCATTAACACCTCTTACTATGTTAAGCAATGCTGACATAACTTTGTATTTCCTAAAAGCATTTAAGACAATAAAATGGAGAAATGTTTTTGAATTAGTGCTCTAATAATCAAAATAGAATGTAGTATGTCTGATGATGGCCCGGGTGTAAGGAGAAATTGTGATGTATTTGGAAGACCATAGACAGAGATCTATCTAGTTCTGGATAGGTAAAAGAACAACCATCAAATGTCACCAATCTCTAAAGGAGAAGGAAAACTACAAATTCTATAATTGAGTGTTTATTTGTATTGCTAAGGTAACGTGTGACTGTAATACTTTCTCATTCTTTTAATACTTTTCAAGAATTACCATTTGTTAATTTAAATAGTACCTGATATATTGTTGAAATCACTGGATGATTCCAGGTTTCTGTTTATAAGTCTAAATCTGTGAAATTTAAATATAACTGTAAAAATTAAAATCTGTTAATTTTTTGTGGGTATTACTGGTTTTAAAACATTAGAAAAATATTTCCCATGATTTAATATGATAGATGTGCTAATCCTCTGCTGCTTTTGAGCCCTATTCATTAACCTAAAACGTGCTACACTCTGCACATTACAGGATTCTGCTAACTGATTTGTGTGTGTGTGTAATTGCATTTGACCTTTTATGAACATAAAATGTTTTTTAAAGAGCTAAAAGCACTTTACATACATACTGCATCAGTTAACTTCCAAACTGCATTCCAATGTAGGGAGAGAATTTGTGGCTGTTATTTCCATTTAAAAATTTTTAAAATGAAAACTAAACCCTGTTCTTTTTAGTTTCCAAATCATGCTCACAGCTCTTAACACATGCCATCCATTCTGAGCTAGAGTAGGTACCAATCCTATCTAATTGATAAGGAAGCCAAGACTCTGAAGGATTAAGGGATTTACTGGAGGTTGTAAAACTGTTTAGTGAGTCCCAGAATCCAGAACTGGGTCCCAGTGTCCACTGTCCACTGTCTACTTGTTAAGTCAAATTTGGGTAGGATTCTCTCTTTGAATCTCATCGTCTTAGAGGATCTTTCCTTCCAAGGTCTGCCGCTCCAGTCCACATGTGAATTGGTTTTGGAGCCAGGAGTAAGTTCAGATCTGCTTACTCTGAAACCACTGTACTTGTCACCACCTTATACATAGGTTATCAAGCAAAAAGATAGGTTTTTTTCCATTTTCAAATCTGAGCAGCTATGGCTGTGTATATGTACAAACCATATACACAGTTAACTGTATTATTCTGTAGGAATTTTTAATTTTATAGAAAATTCATGTATACTCAGAAAAAAACCCTTATGTCAGAGGGATTTTTACATGGAAAAAGTTTGTGCAAAACACAACTGTGAACTGAGAGACAAAGGGCCTCTTCATGAGTATAATAAATAATAGACCTTCCACCTACTTCATATTTTCCTGTTGATCCTTTCCTAAGTAATATGAATTTGAAGTGCACTGCTTGCCTAGAAATTCTTCAGTGAAGCCTGAAGGATGAAAATGCTGGACATCTTAAATGCAGCTAAAATACATCCATGGTGGCTGGATATTTAAATTGGTGTGTGTGACTGGAAAGGAAATAGTGGTTTTCCCACTTGACATTGCTTCATCCCCCAACCGCTATCTACAAATGCTGTTTCCACAGGAAATTAAGGTCCTAAGGTATGCGTAGTAAGCCATTTATTATTGAACATTTTCAATAAAATGGCTCATGGAAGAAAGAGTAGAATAAAATCCTTGAGGGCAAGGATTTCCTTTGTGCTTGTTGCACTTTGATGTACCTACTTTATTTACCTGTTTTATGTAAAACAACTGGAGCCCCCAAAACAATGGAATTCAGTATGGGATGTGATCCATCTGGGAACAGCCTCAGCTGTAGAGCTGGTCTACCCACTGAGCACATTGGAAGACATAGGGGGAAATTCCAACTATTCAGCGAACTTACAGTTTCCAGTTGGGTTAGAGCCCAGTTCTCCCATCCTATGTAATCATTGCAATGAAGTTCAGAAGAATAATCTGAACCAAACAACTAAGAAAGTTCTATATTTTTCTACACCTGAGAGAGAGAGAGAGAGAGAGAGAGAGAAGGAGAGAAACTATTTCAAGGTTCCGTTTCTTTCAAAACGCTTCAAAGTCTTCACATCCCTCTCAAAATCATCTTCAAGGCCTCTCTTTGGGCTCCCTAGATACAGATACTAGGTGGAGAGTTGCATCTGGAAAGTTTATTGGGGAGTCATCTCAGGAAATATACCTATAAAGAAGAAAGGCAGAGGAAAAAGCTGAACTGCAGCTGGTTACAAATGAGGTCTCAGCCAGTTTGAAGGGGAGGTCTAAGCTGGGTGGACCAAGCTGACAGAAGGGGCCTTGGCCTAGTCATCGTATTCTCACATTAGCCAGTCATGGGCTGCTCCCTAAAAAGGATGCGGTTCTATGAAGCCAAGGGCAAGGACCATGGAAAGACACACCATGAGCCCACCAGCAGCAGCTAGTGTTGGGTGCATCAACCCTGAAAAGCAGGGTTGGGTAGAAGGCCATTGCATCTACTGTGAGGCCATACATGATGTGACCTCTTCATATCACCAAACTCATGCTCTCTCTAACTGCACTGGCTTCTTTCCTAGATCCTGAAACTACCACATATGCACCCCTCTCGGGACCTTTGTTCTTCTTCCTGTTCCCTCTGCCTGGAACACTTTTAAGGTGATCGGTTGTTTTGGTTTGCTGGGGGTTTTGCCCAGGAAGGCCTACAACCTGGGAACCCTCTTAGTTCCTGACTGGCTGGAATGGTTGGTCACCTAAACTTCTTCCAGATATCCACATGCTTTACTCCTTCACCTCCTTCCATCTTTGCTTCCATTGCATCTTATCTGACCATCCTATTGAAAATTACACCCTCTTAACCCTCACACACACACTCTCAATTCTCTTTCCCTGCATTTGTTTCTTTCCTGTGGCACTTAATATCTTCTAATATGCTATATCACTTATTTGTCTTATTTAGTTTAGGAATACATATCCCACCATGATGGTTTCTGGCACATAGTAGGCACTTGATGAAATAAATAAATAAATATTTCTAATATTTTATAGAAAGCATATAGAAAGCTCTTGGTTCCTATGCAACGTATGCTGCCCTTTAACGATTAGTTAAAAATATTTCAGATTGTAATCATTTACCATTGTTAATTATTTGGCAATTATGCTGGTAAAAGGTCAAATTGATCATGGAACCATTTCTTTGGTAAGCGAATGGAGAAAGGATTTTAAATGAAATCATTCTGCTTCGTGCTTGATGGTAATGACATACTATTTTTAAATGTTGTGAAATAGCAGATTACTTATTTAGAATCTGCAACTTGAAAAAATAAGCTAGAAAAAAAAATGTGGCAATCTGACTGACTGACAGCATTAGCCACCACGAAACATACCTGGTAGGAGCCATTTTCTGCATACACCTGTATGAGCAAATGTTTACACTGGACACAGGGCTGCTTGAGACTAAAATTTCTGAAGCTGCAAAGTCAAAGCATTAGATTTTGCTTTCTCATCAGTGATTCATATTTTCTTTGAAAAGAAGGGCAGAAGAAGAAAAAAGGGTATTGTTCAGAGAGATAAATATTTATTTTCACCTAAAAGAAAATTTTTTTAGAAAATATAATACTCAAATACTTATTTTCATTTCCATAAAATGTAATAGATGCTTTCACTCCTATTTTTGGGAACTTCACCCAAATATAGTTCCCTCTGCTCCACAAAGAGTGAAATATGATAAGAAATATGAAGTGGTCTCTCATAATATTTTAAGTGAAATTTTTGGGTTTTAGGAGAGAATTAATATCCCTCCAAACTCCTCTATCAGCTGACTTTGAATTTGGGCAAATAACTATTATTCTCAAGCTCATGGAGAATTTTTAAAACCAAAATATTTTATCCTAAGAAAATATAATGAATGAAACCCAACTGAACATATTATCTCATGATAGGAATTATGCATTTAGCTTTTCATTATTTATAATGGTAGTCATACACAATATTATTGACTTAAAATAGATCCTGTATCTTTGTTCTGTTTATAAAACAATAGAGTTAATTAACATAGGTTCTTAACCTGAAAAAGTCTATGGTTGTAACATAGAGCCAGAAGGCTCACTGTGCTAATCAAACTTTTGTCTCCCTATATTGAAAAGGCAATAAATTCAAATCATATTTATTGTGTCTTTATTACAATTCTAATAAATTGCAATTCTTTGTTGTAGTTCTCCTAAAGAGCCTGGGTGGCTCAGACCATTGGGCATCTGCTTTTGGCTCAGGTCATGATCCTGGGGTCCTGGGATCAAGTCCCACATCGAGCTCCTTACTCAGCAGGAAATCTGCTTCTCCCTCTGCCTGCCACTCCCCCTGCTTGTTCTCTCTCTCTATCTATCTCTGACAAATAAATAAATAAATAATAAATAAATAAATAAAATCTTAAAAAAAATAAGTGTACATTCTCTAAAGCTATAAGTTAAACTCCAACATGGACTCAAGGAATATATGGCTTTTTTTTTTTAATTAAATAAAATTGGTTAGGTACTGTTATGCACTCGGTTGTGCCTCCACCCACCCCTGAACTCCAAATTCATGTTTTGAAGTAACTTCCAGTACTCAGAATGTGACTGTATTTGGAGATGGGGCCTTTAAAGAGGTGTTTAAGTTAAAATGAAGCCTTTAGAATAAGCCCTAATCCAACCTGACAGGTATCCTTATAAGAAAAGGAGATATGGGGGCACCTGGGTGGCTCAGTTGTTAAGCGTCTGCCTTCGGCTCAGGTCATGATCCCAGGGGCCTGGGATCTAGCCCTGCTTGGGGCTCCCTGCTCAGGGGGAAGCCTGCTTCTCCTTCTCCCACTTCCCCTGCTTCTGTTCCCTTTCTCGATGTGTCCCTCTCTGTCAAAAAAATAAATAAAATCTTAAAAAAAAAAAAAAAAGGAAAGCAGATATGGACAAGGAGATAGACACCAGGGATATACCAGAACAGAAGAAGAAACACCATGTGAGGACACAGTGAAGGTGGCCATTTGCAGCCAACATCCTGATCTTGGACTTCCAGCCTCCAGAACTGTGAGAAAATAAATTTCTGTTGTTTAAGTCACCAGTCTATGGCATTTTGTTAATTATTTAATATAATACACTTTTAAAGTGTAGCAATTATAACCATTAAGTCACTTTCCACTTATTTATTTTTTTTTAAAGGTTTTATTTATTTATTTGACAGACAGATCACAAGTAGGCAGAGAGGCAGGCAGAGAGAGAGAGGAGGAAGCAGGCTCCCTGCCGAGCAGAGAGCCGGATGCGGGGCTCGATCCCAGGACTCTGGGATCATGACCTGAGCCGAAGGCAGAGGCTTTAACCCACTGAGCCACCCAGGTGCCCCTCCACTTATTTATTTTTGTGTATTTATTTTGGAGCCCAATGTGGGGCTTGAACTCACGATCCCGAGATCAAGACCTGAGTTGAGATCAGGAGTCAGGAGGTTAACCGACTGAGCTACCCAGGTGCCCCTACTATCTTTTTAGCCCTTGGTTAAATGCAATTTAAAGTTTTGTTTGTTTGTTTGCTTTGTAGACCGTGGCATGGGGACTGGAAAAATTTTGTTTGCCTCTTAACCTCAGGAAACATCCTTTGTTCTTTCCTTTTATCCATTCTTCCCTCCAGTGTGTTGCCCTTTGTTCCCTTTCAGCTTTTCCCCTTCCAGTGCTTTTGAAATGACCCACATGCTGCATCCAGATGTCTTTACATGGCAAGGGAAAAAATGTTGTTTTATTTTGAATGGAACAAATAGAGAAACTGAAAGTTAAGGGGCAATAGATGGTACCAGAGCTCTTGAAAATCATTGGGATGGCATTCTTCCTTGTCAAATTCTAGGGTATTTCCATAGACTTCTAGTTAAATTATTGTTTTTCCTAGCCATTTAATGATTGTACATTTCACCACCTTCATAAACCTTTCTCTTATTTTCTTCTTTTCGAAGAAAAAGTTCTCCTAGTTTCTCTTTTTTTCTATAACCTTCCTTTTTTTACTTTGAATCTTTCTATTCACATTCTTGACCGAGTGTTTTTCCATTCGCAATCATGACTTTACAAATAACAAGTACATAAGAAATGCTTCCTTGATGAATATATAAATATCAAAATGCAATGTGCCATTCTCCTCTCACCATCCCACCGGCTGTGGCTCTGGCCTAAGCCTTCACCTTCTCCTGGGTCCTGGCCAACACTCTTTATTGGTCCCTATCCTCCGGTGGTTTCTGAAGGTCTATTCTCAACACAGCAGCCAGTGACTTTTAATTAATTAATTAATTAATTAATTAATTATTTTTCAAGTGGGCTCCACTCTGGGCTTGAACTCACCACCCTGAGAGCAAGACCTGAGCTGAGATTAAGAGTCAGATGCTCAACTGAGTAAGCCACCCAGGTGCCCCTCAGCCAGCGACTTTTAAAAGATAAGGCAAATATGTCACGGTCCTACTGAAAGCTTGGCCATCGTTTTACTCAGACTAATACACCAAGACCTTATGATGATCTACAAGGCCCCATGTGACCGGCCCTCCTCTTGCAGTCTCATCCATCTCACCTATCCCTTCCATGGTGGCACCTGCTCTTCCTCAAATTCCTGTAGAAAAGTTCTATTTTAGGGCCCCTCCCTGTTTCCCACCAACTCCAGGGTTGCACTTTTCCCCTTATATTTCTTCCATCTCCATTTTCTTCTCCTGTTCCTTGCTCAACCTCTTTGCTCCCAGTTGATAAATCCCACAGACATGTTGACACTCATATTCCTTTACTCCCACCTCTTGGACCATTCTTGGGTCTTCTTGGTTGGCTCCTCTCCTTTTCCTGACCTCAATATTCTTTGTCTTGAGCCTTCTCCTTTCTTCTGTGCATGTTCTCCAGAGAGACATTCTCATCCATTTCATGACTGTAAATACAACATCTGTGCTGAGGATTTCCAGATAAACATCTCTAGCCCCAACCTCTCCTCTGTCCTCACCACTTGGATAGCCAGTTATGAACCTGTCATTCTCTGAATGCCCCCCTTATCATGTGCAGAACATGTTTTCTTCCAATCCTGCTTGTTTCCTAGCTCTGCAGCTCAGAACAGGGCACCATCATCTACCTAGATGTTTATGCCAACAACTTGGAAATCACCCTCCATTCCATCCTCTCCCTGTGTATACCCATGCCATCCAGTCAAACAGCAAGCCCTGCAATATTACCTCCTTAGTAAACCCTAAACCAATCCACTCTCCACTCTTGCTTTCTTCTCTTGCTTCTAGGTGACGTCTGTCTCTTTTCAGATGAGAGGTCCCTGCTTCTATTCTTCCTCCCATGTCATGTTCCCAGCCTCATCACTTTCCCTTGGACCACTGCCATAGCCTCTTGCTTTCTGGCACAATCTAATCTCTTTCCCACATTGCTGCCAGTTGGATCTTTTTAACACATGAGATCCAGAATCTTTAGTATTGCATACAAGGCCTTTTGTAATCTGGTGTTTCTCTGTGTCTCCAAATTTATCTGTGTCACCTGTCACATACACTACACCCTCCCTGCTTCTATGCTTTTGCTGTCTTGCTCATGACAACCCCCATTATTTGTCTGCCTTATTTTTCTTTGCCCTTCAGAAGCTCCATTTAGATTCTATCGCTTCTAGAAAACCTCCCTTGATTTCTCACAATTCAAGATATGTGGCTCTTGAGTTCCCTATCTAACTTCTGCCATGGCACTCATCACAGAATATTCTCTCTCCCACTAGACTGAGAGTTCTGACAACAGGAACTCAAACTGTATATAACGGGCACAGAGTCAGTGCTCACTTAATATTTGTTGAATAAATTAACAGCTGCATAACACATCTTGAATACAGTTAGAGAAGTACAGATATCTGGGCACAAAATAAAAAGGCAGCAAAACTGTTGACTCTGGAGGGAATTGTGAGATGGAAGGTCAACTAAGGAAGAATTTTCATTTTCCTCCTTATGCACTTATTTTAAAAAAATAATTACCGGGATGCCTGGGTGGCTCAGTGGGTTAAGCAACTGCCTTCGGCTCGGGTCATGATCCTGGAGTCCCGGGATCGAGTCCCCCATCAGGCTCCCAGCTCCACTGGGAGTCTGCTTCTCCCTCTGACCTTCTCCCCTCTCACGCTCTCTCTCTCTCCCTCAAATAAATAAATAAAATCTTAAAATAAAATAATAACTGGCCGGCTGTATAGAAGTTATGAGACCAAGAGAGCCTGACATGAGAGACATGAGAGTTGTCAGAACTTGGGCCTTGCTCTTTTTTTTAAGATTTTACTTATTTATTTTTGTAAGAGAGAGAGAACGGGGCAGGGGGGACAGACAGCAGAGGGAGAAACAGAATCCCTGCTGAGCAGGGAGCCCCGATATGGGACCTGGAGATCATGACCTGAGCCACTCAGGCAGCCCCACCTTGCCCTTCTCTAGACTCCCAACAAAGTGAATAACCCCAGACAAACCTCTTAACTAATTTGGGCTTCAATGTCTCCATGTAAAATCAGGATTGGCTAAACTAGCTGTTCTAAAATCTTTCCCAACTCTAAAATTTTACTATTTTACAAATGGAACAAATTAACAACTTCGTAGTAGAACTTGGAGCCCCCTTCTTCTGTCCTCAGGCAATATTTATATGCTTTTCAGATGTTAAAAAAAAAAGGTATTCCACAATTCTCTAGGACCCATTTAATACCTCAGGGTAGCAGGATATCAAAGAAAGTGTTCATTTGCTCTCTTGGCATGCCTGACTTTTTTGGCGGGGGGGGGAAAAAAAGGTCTGCACAACAACATGTTTCTTCTGAGCTGTATTCTCCAAACCAGTATTCCAGGAGCTGGAAATAGGTCACCTCAGCGGAGGTCAAGTAAATCTGGGAACTTGCTGCATTCGAAAGTCCTTTTTGAAAGTGTGAACCTAGTTTGGTTTATTGCAGTGTCAGAGAAGTCTAGCAGTGTAGAGATGTGCTATCCAGCACTTCCCTAACCAATATGAATGTGGAACACTTTTATCGTGGGGCATGTATTCATATTCTGTGGCAATTTGTTACGATGGCACCAACTTGGGAAACTCTGAGAGCAAGTTTTCTCCTGTTCCCTTTAGTTTTTGGTCATTCATAAACTTCCTTGTATAAGCAGCTTGACTTAAGCTAGGACTATTTCATGGCATGGTAAGTGCCCTGGGTGATGCTTTCCAATCAGATCATTATCTCCACTGAATCCATTTTTCTGCCCCAATATAAGAATTTATTTCTATAGCATTTCTTTTTCTTTTCTTTTCTTCTTCTTCTTCTGCTTCTTCTTCTTTTTCTTCTTCTTCATCTTCTTCTTCTCCTTCTCCTTCTTCTTTTAAATTATTAGAGAGAAACAGAGAGAGAGAGGGAACACAAGCAGGCTTCCCATTGAGCAGGGAGCCCAATGCTGAGCTCTGAGCTGAAGACAGACAGCCACCCAGGTACCCTTCTATAGCATTTCTTAAAGCTATATACATACCACCTTATAAGACTTCCATTTTACTTTCTTGCTACTGATTATAGTGGCTATAACTTTTTCTTTATAACATTTTAAGACATTTGTATAGCTACATACTTATACAAATTTTCCAGCTGATCTGGTTGACACTTAAATTTTCTATAAAATACATTATCTTAGAAATTGCTTGAATTTCTTGTCCTATCACACCTGAACCATACGTTATTGGTAGTTAGAACACTTAAAGTGCAGAAGACCACATTCTTTCCATATCCCTTTGCACATAATAGACGTTATCCAGAGAGGTCAGTTGATCTCTGAGTGTAGTATATCATCCTGTTGTCAACAGTACATGCTGAAAATCTCTAAAATGTCTCTCTCATGTTTTATTATTCGGACAGCAGTTTCTCACCTTTCTTCTAAGCAGATCTACTAATGCTTCATCAACTTAAGATCAGAGTTGAGGCCTCAAGCTGAAAAATTACAAAGCTTCGATTACTTGTCCTACTTTATAGGGGTTTATTTTTAAATCAGGCAGAGAACAGGGTTTGGATCGTCTGTGCTGCTGGACCGCACATGCTCAGCGTGACTGTGGACAGCTGCAACCAAAGTTAGCAAGAGGCTAACGGGCTCTGACCTGACTGCGGAACACCATCACTAATCTGCAGGGAACGCTGGCGGCTGAAGCCAAGGGAGTTGACAGCTGTCTCCTTAGAAGCATTTCAGAACAACTTCAGTGAGCCTGATTGTAACTCTTTTTATAATCTTTTGCTTTCAAATTTTGGAGACCAAGTAGTTGAGTGAAGCTAATCAGAATAATGTCATAATAGCTCCATTTAGTACTCAAAACAATACATTTAAAGGAGTTGTGGGGACACATGGGTGGCTCTGTCCTTGGGCATCCGCTTTCAGCTCAGATTGTGGTCCCGGTGTCTAGGGATTGAGCCCTGTGTTAGGCTCCCTGCTCAGCGGAGAGTCTGCTTCTCCCTCTCCCCCTGCTTGTGTTTTCTCTCTCGCTGTCTCTCTCTCTCTCTGTCAAATAAATGGATAAAATCTAAAAAAAAAAAAAAAAGAGAGAGAGAGAGAGAGAGAGATCTGTGAAATGAATGCTGTTTAGAAAGAAAATAAAGTATCATTATTATTGGCATTGTTTTTAAATAACAGACCCAGTTCTGAAAAGGAAATTGTGGTTATATGACATATGGATAAAATTGAGTGACCCAAGCAAAAAATAAAAAAAAAAGTTGTAAGTATTTTAACATATCATTTGTAGTTAGGCCATTTTATAGGTATGATAATTTAAGAAGATAGAGTATTGGCGTAAGAACAGATCAATTAATGAAAGAGAATAAATAAACCAGAAATTAATGGCATAAGAATTCAATATCAGATAACAGCAGTAAAACAAGTCAAAAGGGGATGAGAATATTATTACATAGTGTCATGGTAACTGGATAGCCGCAAAAATAATTACCCCCATCTTGTGCTCTATATTAGTATTTCTAGGAAGGATTTGCATATTAAAACTAGGGTGCTTTTAGAGCTAAATAAATAAATAAATGCCAACTTAAACATTCAATAATAGGGAATTGCTTATGTAAATTATGGCACATTTATGAGACAAAATTGTAAACAGCTATTAAAAATTATGATTACTGTCTTAATCTGTTCAGTCTGCTATAGCAGAATATGATGCTTTGAGTGGTTTATAAACAACAGAAATTTATCTCTCACAATTCTAGATGCTACCAAGGTTAAGGCACTTGTTCGTGGCTCTGTGTCTGGTGAGTGCCCAGCTGATTCATAAATGGCTGTCTTCTCACAGGGTTCTCATGTACTGGAAGGGGTTTGGGTGCTCTCTGGGTCTCTTTTGTAAAGGCACTAGTTCCATTCATGAGGGCTCTTTATGACATAATCCCCTCCCAAAGCCTTCCTCTCTTAATACCATCACATTAGGGGATAGGATTTCAACATATGAATCTTGGGGAGTGCAAACAATCAGCGTATAGGAATTATAAAGAGTATTTGGCAGTAAAAAAAGAAATACAGTAAAAAGGGTGGAATATAGCACAATTCATGCTCCTACATCACTTAAGAAAATCCCTGAAGAAAATCCTAAATAACAGTGATTTAAAGTAGATAGAAACTTATTTCTCTGCTAAATTAACATCCACTTGGCTGTCCAGTGCTCTCATGGTAACAGCCCACAGGTACGAATCTTGTACCACTGTGCATGGGCTCAACCTCAAAGCTGAATATGAAAACATCTGTGTTTCAGGCAGAAAGAGGAGGAAATGAAGGAAAAAAGGCCAAGGGTACTTGTGCTCTCTTTAAAAGACGATTCCCAGACATTGCCACAGGACCATTCTCCTTAATTCCCTCTGGCCTGCACTCAGTCAAGTGGTCACTCCTAATTGCAGAGAAAGCTGGGAAAATGTTCTCCAATCTGGATGGCCATCCGTGTTGTTAACTGTCAGGCTCTGTCATCATAGGAAGGGAGAAGGGATTTTGGAGGACGACCGAAAGTCTCTGTTTTAACACCATTTTATAACGACATAAAAAAGCAAAGAGGGAAAAGAATAGAAGGAAATAAACTTCTGGAAGAGAATATGTCATGTAATGAAAGATACCCAATTCCTATTTTTGCTTCCTTGTTGATTTTAAAGTCTCTCCCTGGGTTGTACCACCAAGAAGAGTTCCTTTTTTTCCTGGCCTCTCCTCTTCACGTTGTCCTCCCTTTCTCTGGCTCCTGTCTTCTGGGTTCCCCTCTGCAAATACCTAAATCCTGTATGTCTTATCTTCTTTTTATTATGCAGAGCACTTCAGCTCTGCCTCCTTTATATAGGCGCTGAACAACAAAAAACTCCTTAAAGGATAAGGAGATCCACTCCTCACAAGGTAATGATCTTTCGCTTCCAGGCTTATTTTCCACAAAAGGAAGCTGTAGCAAGTCACAGGGATAGTATTTCCCCAGTTAATCACTGCCCAGCTTGCGCACAAACTGTTAGAGGAAAATCAGCTCTTAATCTGGAGCTGAGGCAGCAGCCTGTAGGTCTTTAGCCCCATTTTCTCAACCCCTTTGTTGGCTGGACCAGAGATAAGCATCTGATTCAAGAATAGTCTGGAGGGGTCCCTGGCACCTGGGTGGCTCCATCGTTAAGCATCTGCTTTCTGCTACAGTCCTGATCCCAGGGTTCTGGGATCGAGCCCCACCCACGTCTGGTCGTCTTCATAGTCGTTGTCATCGAGCTCCCTGCTCAGTGGGAAGCCTGCTTCTCTCTCTCTCACTCCCCCTGCTTGTGTTCCCTCTCTCTCTGTGTCTCTCTGTCAAATAAATGAATTAAAAAAAAAAGAAGAAGAAGAAGAAGAGCCTGGAGAAAATAGCACAGCCTGAAGATATAATAATGAAGGTGAGCGGGGCCACTTAGAGAATATATTCTGAAGACAAGGAGAGAGCTGTGAAGTGTTATGAGGCCCAATAAAAATGCACCAATAGAGGGGGGGAATGGCTGGTCATTGTGTTTCCTTGTGGAGATTCCAGAATTTCTCCAGAAATTTGTGTGTTTTTCTCAAAGTTGATCCCCTGGAAAAATCAGTTAAGAAATTGAGAAACCAGGAATAAGTATTAAACTTCTCCTGTGAGAATCAAAGCTCAACAATCAACATGGACACATCACTGGAGCCATGGGAGGTACTGAGGTCAAGTTGAAAGAAAGAACAGGAAACACTGACATGTGGAGTCAAAGGTTAAGGTTGCTATTTCCAAGAACAGGACAGGAGCACACAGAAGCAAAGTGGTCACAATCTGATCAGTGAGTCCTTCTTGTAGCTGTGGCTGTGTTTTAAGTATATTTTTGTGGCCCCATCTCTTGTTACAGATAATTAATTATAGGTAACTTTTGAAGCTTTACTTTAAGAATGATAATTTTAGGGCGCCTGGGTGGCTCAGTTGGTTAAGCAACTGCCTTCAGCTCAGGTCATGATCCTGGAGTCCCAGAATCGAGTCCTGCATCAGGCTCCCTGCTTGGCAGGGAGTCTGCTTCTCCCTCTGACCCTCCCCATTCTCATGCTCGCACGCTCTCTCTCTCTCAAAAAAATAAATAAAATCTTAAAAAAAAAAGAATGATAATTTTAAATAGTAAAATTATCGTGGCATTCTATTTTAATTTTTAAAATTATTTTTATCAGATTTATTTTGTGTTGTTCTTACCTTCGTTTAGTGTTTATGATCAGGTAGAGATTATTTTTACATGTTTTTATGTATTTACATGTTAATATATACTATTTAGATGCTATATATATTTACATGTTAATATATCAAGACCATAATGATAATAATAACCTTAGGGGCACCTGGCTGGTTCAGTCTGTGGCGCATGCAACTCTTGACCCCAAGCCCCACATTGGGCATGGAGCCTACTTAAATAAATAAAATAAAACAAAATAAATAATAATCTTAATTTATGATTATATCGTTTTTATAGAAAAACCTCTGAAAATTTTTGTATATCACAGAAAAATGATTCATTGCTTATTAGCGAACAACACATAAATAAAGCATTATGGTCAATACAGACAACGTTTGATTTCAAAATTTCTGGGAATTTCAAGGAATCCTGATTTCCTGTTTCTGAATCCTAAAGATGAGTAATTGTTGGGGATTTAGCAGGTCACGGCAAAAGCCACAGAAACGACAAAAGGCAATAAGCCATCATAAAGATGGGAGGTAGAGAACGTCCTGCTGCCCCACACCTGGAGTTGTTGTGGGCGTTCTGGTCAACCATGCGGTATTCATGCGTTCCTGAAGCCCACACTACGTGTAATGAACTTCCTGTTCCTTTTGTAAGAGCCCTCTTATCTCTATTGTGACATATCGCCTTACTGTAATTTATTGGAGGTAATTTGAGGGTGTCAGAAGACCCTAACACACACAGAAATTTAGAATTAAAGGATCAATCAGGGCATGATTGAAGATCGTTAACATTGGTTTTCAAGGAGGTACAATCAATGAGCAAGAAATGATCTTATTTCCCCCTCCTGATCAAATAGCTTTACCTAAATGAAAATATGGTATAATCCGAGGCTCAGCTAGGTCAGAACACCATGCTACCTTGTAAGTTCATTTCTGGCCTCTGCCCGATGTCAGCATTGTTCAACAAGCTGCACGAGAATACTGACACTTCTAAAACAGAACTAAATATTGAAAAAGCTCGTGATGTCTAGAACTCAGGAAGGGTTTGACAATGTTACTGAGCCCCTTCTATTACAGCTCACATGCTGCCTCACCGTTTGTGCTATCCTGCTTCTCTCCATGGTCTGAATAAGTTATTTCTTTTCTCATTGTTTTTCCTGTCCCTTCTCTTTTGAGTCACGGCCAAAAGAAATTTTGTATCATAGATCAAAGTGCCCCCAAATGGAAATTATATTCATTTCCACATCTATTTATAATTATTCTTTTTCTTTTATTAAAAGGACAATGAACTTCATTTTAAAATTACCTGTGTCTCAGCATGACTATTTTCTCTTTAGAGTATTAGACCTACATGCCCACAAAATTTGTATGTATATCAATCTCAGACAACTTCATTATATTTTAGTATTTTGTTTTAATAAATATGAATACCATTCTTCAATTTTAGGTTTTTTACTATTGGGATGTAAAACTACCCTGTACATTAAAAAGTAAGGTTTCACCAAACTTTTTCTGTAAAGGACCAGCTAGTAAATATTTTAGGTTTTGCCCAAAAACATAGTTTCTGTCAGAATTATTCAACTCTACCTTAGTAGCATGAAAGCAGCCACAGATAATATGTAAATGAAAGAGTGTGGCTATATTCTAATAAAACCTTGCTCATGGACACTGAAATTTAGACTTCAGGTCTAAATTTTCATGCGCCACAAAATGTTCTGTTGAATTTTTTTCAAGCATTTAAAAATTTAAAAACCACATATGTGGGCCATACAAAAACAAATCATGGGCTGGATTTGACCCATGGGCCATAGTTTGACACCTTATATACTATGCCACATTCATACATATTAGAAATACTTTCAACATGATGGTTCTATCCACTTTTAATGGTTAAGAATGAATATTACAGTGTTAGTTAGTAGCCAGAAATCCAGTTTCATAGGTAAATCTCTGACAGTTTTGAATTCACTGATTTATATACTCCACAACTGTGTATCAGGATGATAGGGAGATAATAACTAGCTTTCACTTGAGTCAAAGTGGCTTAGTTAATCAGATACAGAAATAAAATTGGATTAATAATGCTACCCTCTCATTCTCAAAGGAGAATTGAAAGAAGTAATTAGTGATTTTACATCACACAAGAAGTAAAATTGCTATATAAATATGGAATTTAATAAGGCATGTGGACCTGGCTTTAATCAAACCCAATTATGAATGTCTAGATTCACACAAAGGAGATTGCAGGCTGATTGCTTATTTCACCAAGAGGACATGCATGTATCCCTTTATTGCACAGTCTCAATGAGTACATTTAAAATATAATTTGGTTTGCACACAGCTTTCCTATAATTTATCACATAAAATGAAGAACTTTAAAATGATATAAAAATATCTATAAAATTTTCACCCACCCACTCTCTACCATGCTCATGCAAAAGCACAAATTAAAGTCTGGAAAAAAAAAATCTATCATCTGGTTCCTACTTCAAAATGATCAGTGGAGCCCTGGAAGGGCTCTAGCTGTCACCCTACAAAGATGTTTTTCCATGCATCAAAGAAGATATTTGGTATCTAGGAAGCAGAGTTTATTTGCATATTGAATGTTTACATTTAGAAAATTTCAAAATGCCAGAAAACAATCCTTTTAGCCTCACTGCTACCTAAGTCTACCTTCTGGATCAGCCTTTCCCTCTTCTGCTCTCCACTTCAGCCATCATTGAACTCAAAAACCTTTTCCAGCCTGGCTTCAACCACAAACCAGCACTGAACTTCTAGCCACGGATGATTTGCTTCCTCTGCCTTTGGAAACATTGGGTTTGTGGCAGCCTCTAGATACCAAATGTCGGTGCTCGCTGTGAAGTGGATGGTTTCTCAGTAGTGGCAAACATTTGCTTCTTTTGCATGTTTTTCACATGAATTGTAAAGTGGAAACTCTTACACATATCAGGTGAGAATAAAGTGACTAGTCTAAATTCGGGCTGGGTTCTACTTGCTCTGACGTGGTAGTGGAACCATTAGGGGTGACTTGGGGGTTTTGGAGTTAAATCCTGCCACATATCTTAAGGGTGCAATTCTGGTAGGAAAATCTCAATCTTTATAAATCTCCTTCCATGCTTCCAATTAGATATTTGGTGTTTGCTCTGTTGAGTCTGACCCTTTCAATTCTCTTCATTTCTGGCTTAGCTATAACTAGATCATGCCAACACAAAACTGACCCAGTCTCAAGTAGGATATAAATATACTTTCTAAAGGAAAATTGGACTTTAAAATTCCAGATTTCCATAGTTTTCCACAGAGTACTTTATCTGACATTAAAGCTTACACTTATTAAGGTCCTTAGGGGCAAATAATTTTACAGATGTGGAAAGTACCACAGACAAGCAATTTTCCTAAAAGTTGTCAGAGAATCTGGATGCCTTGAGTTTGAGTATCTAGCTTATCCTTTGAGTTGCTCTTCATCTTAATTTAAAAAAGAAAACCATAAAGTTAAATAGATTTTCCTTAAGGCTGACAAATCTCTTTGGATATTCCATAACATTCCAAAAAACACTGTTAGAAATAGCATAGGTTTTTCCCCCCCTCTTGAAATTTCTATACTGAGTTTTCATTTTTTACCTTAAAACATTAAAATAGCCTCCTAAGTATAATTTCTCTAACTAGAATTTGACTTTTTCTTCTTATCTTCTATTTAAAGTGATATTTCAGATGGTTTCGCAAAGATTCACTTTTATATCAAGTATTTAATAACTCATCACTTTCCTGATGAAGCCACTTTTATAGAGTGAGCTTCAGAAACAGACATAAAAGATCTTATATTCAAGGCTTAGACTATCAAACCATACGATCTCTGAAAATTTCTAGAATATGATGTGCACAATAATATTTCCTTTAAGTATACTTTTGTGTATTTCTATGAATATGTCACAGAAATTTTTAATTCATAGTATTAACACTATGTATATATATATATACATATAAATATGTATGTGTGTGTATATATATATATATATATATATATCTCCAGATTCATAAAATGATTAGATGTTGAGATTCTTACTAGACCAAGAACCAGAGAGGATAATAAATAGAAACATAGTTTTACAAATTCTTTTTTTTTTTTAAGATTTTATTTATTTATTTGCCAGAGAGAGAGAGAGAGAGCACAGGCAGGCAGAATGGCAGCAGAGGCAGAGGGAGAAGCAGGCTCCCTGCCAAGCAAGGGACTTGATCCCAGGACGCTGGGATCATGACCCGATCCGAAGGCAGCCGCTTAACCAACTGAGCCACCCAGGCGGTCCCAGTTTTACAAATTCTTAATGAAACTGTTATGGAGAACTGACCACACACATGGAGATAAACAACCCTAACCCTAGAATATTAAGGTAATAATTGTTCATCGAGGTCTAAACTATCACCGAACTCTATTTCTGAAACTAATAACACACTATATTTCATTGAGTTGAAATAAAATAAAAATAAAGAATAAAAAAAGGAAGACTAAACTAAAGAAAGGCAGGCAAGAAACAGAATTGTGAGTCCTAATTACAATGACATTTTCTAAGAAATAGACTGTGCAGCCACTCTTCTGTTCATGCTTTCCATCAGTAAGAATTTCTTAGACATCTACTTAGATCAAGGCATTATAACATGCACTAGAAATTCACTCAGATCTTTGCCTTCTCTGACGTCAGGTCTAATGAAAGCTCCTAATCTGTAAGAACAAAGCATGTCCTACCATTTGTAATAAAGTACTCCTCATTACCCAGTTCAAAACTTCAAAGGATTTCTTCAACATATTAATAAAGGTATATCAACTGTTCATAGAAATTGCATTGAATACGGTATGAAATGGTTTAGCTTTCACATCTTAGTGGTAAATTGCATTCAGATGTGCAGGTTGCTACATCTGGAATTGGAATTGAGGTAAATTCAAGAGAAGAAATGTGTCTTGTCAAACAATGAAAATCTTTGATTATATTTCTGGATCCATTGCTGAGGCATTGTATTTGTTTTCCTGTGCTTCAGTTTTCTCATCTATAAAATACTTGAGTTAAATCTCTAAAATCCCTTCCAGAATTTAGTTTAATATATATTGAGAATTTTAAAATGGGAAGAAGTTGATTTGTTCAGTAGGTGTCAGGACTGATAGGAATTGAACAACTGTAGGTTCTACAGTTAAAATGACCAAGAAACTACAACAAAGAAAGGAAGCATAGAAAGAAAGATTTTTTTTCCCCAAGGATTAGGAGCCAGGCAGCAAGCATTAATAGCAATCCATAACGACTTGGCTAGAATGTGCTTGACCTGAGTTTGTACGATATGCATCTTAACAAAACAAAACTTTCTTGACAACTTAGCCCCTTCCCACTTCAACCCCTTTCCTTGCTTCTCATTCACAGCAAATGTACTGAAAAGAGACGTCTTTATTTGCTAGCTTCATAATCCTATTGCCATTGGGTTTGTGACCTTTTAGTCCACTAATATGGTTCTTTTAAGTCACCAGTGCTTCCCACATTGCCAAATCCGGGGATTATGTAACTGTCCTCTCTTTTCCTCCTCCTCTCAGCAGGGCTGACACACTCAAAAACTCCCTCCTTCCTCCTTGTGTCCTCTTGAGCCCAGTTCTCTTGTGCTGCCTGCCTCAATATTAGCACTTCCCGTCTCTAGTTCTTTCTCCTCTTCCTGTTCTCTCTGTCCTGGAGTGGGGTGGAATTCAGTCTTCTCTACCTACGCTACTCTCTGCGCCTAGATGATCTCATTTGCCCCATGGCTTTAAAATGCATTTATGTTCCAATGACCTCCAAAGATTTATCTTCAGATCTGACCTCCCAGAAGTTCCACATTTGTAGTGGTCACTGCACCTCTTCTACCTATCCCCTGGATGGCAATACATATATTCAACTCAACATGTCTACAGCGAATGCTGGAAACTATCTTCCGTGCCCATCTCTAGGAAAGCTGCTCCTCGTTCAGGCTTCCCTGTTTTAGAAGATGGTACCCACAAGCCTCTGGCTGTGAAGTTCAAAAATCTGGGTATGCCTCAATATTTCTCTTTGTCTCATTTCCCCCATCCTCACCCCTGCCCCTGTCACCTGATCTTTCCGATAATCCTGTCAGCTCTACCTCCAAAATAGATTGCAAACTCTGAGACTTCATTTTCCGTGCAATCACCTGATTCAAGCCACAACATCTTCTACACAAGACACTGATCTAACAAGTCTTTTTTGGTTGTTTTTTTTTTATTTTAAAAATTTTATTTATTTATTTATTTAATTTTTTTATTTGCTACTTATCTTATCTATTTGACAGAGAGATAGAGAGAGAATGCATAAGTAGGCAGAGTGGCAGACAGAGGAAGAGGGAGAAGCAGGCTCTCTGCTGAGCAGGGAGCCTGATGCAGGGCTCAATCCCAGGACCCTGGGATCATGACCTGAGCCAAAGGCAGGCGCTTAACCAACTGAGCCACCAGGCGCCCCTGATCTAACTGGTCTTAACAACCCAAGTGATTTTTTTTCCCCCACAAACAGTTAAATTTCTATTAGTTTTAAAAATGTGGATCATAATCAGCGTATTTTAATTTCTCTATGCCACATTGCTAGGAAATGTTAGAAGTTATCTTTTAAATACTTGTTTTGAGATAATTTTTGATTTATAGATGAGTTGCAGAGGGAGTACAGAGTTCCCATATACTCTCAGTTTTCTCTAATGTTATATATAACCCTAGTGCATTACCAAAACTAAGAAATTAACCTTGGTATGGGGCTACTAAGTAAACTGCCCTTTATTCACATTTCACCAATTTTCCCACTAGTGTCTTTTCCTCTGTTTCAGAATCGCACCCAGAATATCCTTGCACTTACTCACATGTCTCTTTAGACTCCTTGAATCTGCCATATTTTCTCAGGCTTGCCTTATCTTTTAGGACTCTGGTGGGCACTTTTGAAGAGTATGGGTCAGGCATTTGGAATAATGTCCCATGCCCCCCAGTTTGGGTTTGTTTCATGTTTTCTCATGATTAGACTAGAGTTATGGGTTGGGGAGAGAATACAGTAGAGGTGAAGTACTATTGGCACTGCAGCCTAAACATACAACACTCATTTCTTGCTTTAAACCTCATAATGACTTCCCATCACACTTAAAATCCAAGCTCCTTCCCATGGCCTGAGAGGCTCTGCTCTCGCCACGTGGTTCCAGCCTGTCTCATGAGCTGTCACCCGTACTGTTCTCCTCCTAGCCATTATGACTCAGCCACACTGCCCTTCTTTTTTTTTTTTTTTTTTTTTTTTAAAGATTTTATTTATTTATTTGAGAGAGAGACAGTGAGAGAGAGCATGAGAGGGGAGAAAGTCAGAGGGAGAAGCAGACTCTCCAAGGAGCAGGGAGCCTGATGTGGGACTCGATCCCAGGACTCTGGGATCATGACCTGAGCTGAAGGCAGTCACTTAACCAACTGAGCCACCCAGGTGCCCCCACACTGCCCTTCTTGTTCCATAAACATACCAAGCTCAGTCCTACCTCAGGGCTTTTGACCCAGCTGTCTCTTCAGCCTGCTGTGTTTATTCCTTTAGATCTTTGCATGGCTGACCCTTGCTTGTCATTCATAGAACAGCTTGAATGTCATCTCCTAAGAGACTTCTTTCCCTAACCCTCCGTTTAAGAGTACCTCCCGTTGTGTCCCTCCCCATCACATTATTTTTTTCATCTCACCTGTTATAACTTGAGGAAAATCTATTTGTATTTAAGTTGTTTATTGTTGGTTCTCCCTCTAGAAGGCAGAAGAGAAACTCATCTTAGCTGTTTGTTACTATAACTCTAGGGTCGTGAACAGTGCTTAGGACATATTGATAATCAGTAAATACTTGTTAAATAAATACATGGATATCACAAAGAAGGAATCCTAGATTTCAGATGGGAGAACTCTAAGAAGCTTTAAGATAAACTGTTTCTATTTTATTTTATAGAAGGACTGAGTTTTAGAAAGGCGAAGGACAGGTAAGCTGGTCATTTAAACTAGTTACATAGGAGTTAGTGGCAGAACCAATGACTAGCACCCACATCATTTGACTCCTACCTCAAGCTTTAAAATGGATTCCATCCTTCCTGGATACTTTTGAATATGATTTCAGGTACGACTTCGGTTATCATTAGTTTCTGATTAACCTTTTAAAGTCCTTGTATTATAAGTAAGGATGAATTCATTCTACTATTTCCCTGCTGCTCTGAGCACCTGGGCTGCTAGGAGAACTTGTATAGTGACATAAATCGGTGCCATTACTACTTGTACTTTATAGCCTCACCTGGGTTCTCAAAGCTTTCTAAAATATTTCTGCTTATTCCTACTTGCTTCTCTTCTCCATCTGCACAGCAGCTGTGGCAAACTTTCATAACTCACCTCATTTATATTTATTGAGTGATTCTACCTGCAGTTTCTCATGAACAGAGAAATGACTTAGTCAACAAATTCCTCAACTTCCCACAATCCTAACTGTAAACTTCCCTTTACTTTTTGTGATACATCTTTTCTTTGTAGTCATAACTCAACTCTGCTATAAATGAAATATTCTACCCCCCAAAAATGCTTTGATAAGGTAGACCCTTTCTTCCTTCAAGAAAATCTGTTTTCTCTTGAGTTCCATTCACTCCATATCTTTGCATAGCACCTGTAGATATGATCTATGTTTCTAGTAGGGATGAGAAGGTGACCTACCTGTATTTTCAACTCCTGCCTTTTATTGGAATTTCATATTTATATTTCCAACCAGACATAGTTATGGGAGAGATTTCCTTATCACATGGTGATGGGATGCCCCAAGCACTATTTTCATACTACATCTTACTGAGATTTACCTGGAGAAATAAATTTTCAATTATTGCCATCAAACTAATCAGCAGATGCTTATTAAGAATCTACCATAGTCCAGGCATTGTGCTAGGCCCTTTATTTTCTGCTTCAAACAACTCCAGCAGGATCTGCTTAACTTTGCTCCAACTAACAAAATTAGTCAGAATTCTGATGAAGTTGATCTAGAGGAAAAGATTAGATGAATCTTTGAATTAAATGTCTTTTTTCTATCAGAATTTATTATGCATGAAAATTGACATGCTCTGCATTGTTGCTAAGCAAACCCAGGAAAGTCTTCTGCATTGAGCCAAATGAGCAAAGTAGAAAAAATAGTCAGAGGGACAAGGTTGTGCTATTGTAGGAATCCAAAATTCACATGCGGTCTGTAGAAGCTGGTTACTTCTGATAGGCTCTGTCTGTTTTAGGCAATATGGGAGAGAAAGTGTATATTCTGGACATTAATGATAAATCCTCCACTTCTGATCTGATTGATTTAAAAATGTTCTGGGACGCCTGGGTGGCTCAGTTGGTTGAGCAGCTGCCTTCGGCTCAGGTCATGATCCCAGCGTCCTGGGATCGAGTCCCGCATCGGGCTCCTTGCTTGGCAGGGAGCCTGCTTCTCCCTCTGCCTCTGCCTGCCACTCTGTCTGCCTGTGCTCGCTTGTTCACTCTCTCTCCTTCTCTCTCTGACAAATAAATAAATAAAATTAAAAAAAAAAACTTTAAAAATGTTCTAAGAGGGGCACCTGTGTGACTCGGTCAATTAAGCATCTGACTCTTGATTTCCACTCAGGTCGTGATCTCGGGATTGTGAAATCAAGCCTCATACCCAGCAGGGAGCCTGCTTGGGTTTCTCTCTCTCCCTCTTCCTCTACCCCTCCCACTCTCCTGATCTCTCCCTCCCTCTCTCAAGAAAAAAATGTTCTAAGAATGCTTGAAACAGGTACACAAGAAAGGCACAAAGATCTAAAATTACACATTTACCTTTTGATTCCAATTCCATATCTTCACCCACAAAGTCCTAGATTTTTTGCCCATGTCTGTCAAATAAACTACAAAGCAGACCTTAAGATGAGAACTCCTAGGGTGCCAGTCTGGTTCCTTTGGTAGAACATGTAACTCTTGATCTCAGGGTTGTGAGTGAGTTCAAGCCCCATACTGGGCCTTGAGCTTATTTAGAAAAACTTGGGCCTAGAGCTTATTTAGAAAAAAAAAAAAAAAAAAAGATTAGAGTTCTTGTTGGGAGGGCTTTTTCCTCTGTGAAGGATCCTCCTTGACCTAGTGAATGAGTACCATGTTATAATTCACGAGAAAAATATATTAAGATAGGAGAACATGTGATCGGGGTAGAAAGGAACAAATTAGTTTAGTAGCACAGTACTTACCTTAATTCAAGAAATTGAAGGGGATAGATTAAAGTCTAGTGTAGATTGGCAAAAAAGGTTTTATGCTGAGATAGCTTTAGTAGTGGAGGTCTGAGGCATGGTATTGGATCTCAAGTGTAAGTACAGGCTAAACAGGGAAGATCAATGAATGATTTTTGCCTTGGGTGTGGAGTTAGGGAACGCTAGCACTCACACAGTTTATTTGCCTGACCGAGGCTAATGGTATTACCATCATGCTAAAAAAGTGTCTGGAGTGTGAGATGAAAATAGGATTCCTAAAAATGAAAGGAAAACTTGATCTTTTAGCCCCCACAAAGTATGTAAAACACTGGTTAAATAAAAGATGAGGGAAGAGATAATTAATAGCTCTTGATAGGAAATAATTAATAATTAATAGCTCTTGAAAGAAATTCTACACTCTCATAATATTTGAAATTTGTGGGGCTCCTGGGTGGCTCAGTGGGTTACGCCTCTGCCTTCGGCTTAGGTCATGATCTCAGGTTCCTGGGTTCGAGCCCCACATCGGGCTCTGCTGGGCAGGGAGCCTGCTTCCTCCTCTCTTTCTTCCTGCCTTTCTGCCTACTTGTGATCTCTCTCTGTCAAATAAATAAATAAAACCTTAAAATATATATATGTACATATATATATTTGAAATTTGTGAACTTTGATGTAGTTGAAATAGCATGATACATGAGGCTAATAATCAAATAAGTAATGAGATACACACTAAATCAAAACAAAGAAAGTATACATTCCTATTTTCCAAAGATGTGTAAACCAACCATCACTGATTAGTTCTGCTAAATCCAAGGTTTAAAGTCTTGAATCTAAACACCATTTAAGCCTAAGGTTTGAACAAGTACTTAATGCTCAAGGTCTTTTCCCATTTGTCTTTTTTTTTTTTAAGCTGATTCCAAATAGAGTTTTTTCTGTAACTTGCCAGTCAAGAAATCTCTCTACCTCTCTCTTTCAGTTTAATTTAGTTTCTTTTATAAAACAATTCTGAGATGAGATGTAATAGGAAACAAAGAGAAGGTGAATGAAATTAAATGACTAATCACCTAACTAAATTAGAGGCTTATCTCTCTGACTGGATGAATCTATTTTAGGCAACATTCTGAGTTGGTTAATACCTATGCATTTATGAGGAGCTCATTGTATTTTACAAAACAATAGTGTCACAATCAAAGTTAATCTTTTTATTTCGCACATAGCTAAGTAAAAACATTTAGGAAATAGATGTCCTTTACCATATTTTATGGCTCACTTTATGCGCTTAAATTGGCTATTTTCTTAAGACAAGAGATTATGAATGTATATGCACATTATGCAATGTATGATGAATAACGTTTCGAATCATCTCTAAGACCCAGACAAAATATGTTCTATTTGTTCTGTGAATTTTTTTAAGAAGTCAACTTACAAAAGATGACAAGATATCCAAGCCTCATAAAATTACTTTTGTGCTCAAACTTCTCCCTACATCATTCATTTCTTGAAGGGAGAAGGCACACATCCAACTTTTGAGAAGTTGTAGTTTTGTTGTGGAAAGTATGTTATTCCAGCCTCTTGAAGCAAAGAAAGCCTCAAGGAACAAGTGAAAGCATGGCTCTGAAATGATGTTTCTTAGGGAAGAAATGGAAATGAGTTCTCTTCAAATTACTTGATTACTTCTCATAATATCAGCTCATTTAGGAAAAATGTATTAAGGAATTTGATTAAATAAATATTTATTGAATATGTACCTCAATATGCTTAAGGTACCAGGCTAAGTAGAGTAGAGGAATGCCGGGATAAACAAAAGACAGACTTTTCCATCAAAGAAGCCACGGGCTGGTGGGGAACTTAGACATTTATATAAATCTGTCTCTCTGCCAAAAATGTGATTAGGGTAAACAAAATATAACCAGAGAAGTAGAATCAGAGAATCGTCTTACTCCAGATAAATTTATCTAGCAGGAGGTGGACGTGGACTTTGATTCCTGGTCTTCAGTTTCAGAGGTATATTTTCACAAATCAGAAAATACTTTTTAGGCATTATTAGTACTGAAAGGAGCCCCATTAAATGGGGGTGGGGAGATGAGGGTTAGGCTATGGAGGAGGGCAACCATGGAATTAGAAGATATTATTTCAGTCCCATTATTTACTGGGAACTATAATTAAAGAACAATTCTAATTTAAAGTTTATTTATTGGGGCGCCTGGGTGGTTCAGTCAGTTAAGTGTCTGACGTTGTCTCAGGTCATGATTTCAGGGTCCTGGGATTGAGCCCCATGATGTACTCTGTCCTCAGTGGGGAGTCTGTTTGTCTCTCTCCTCCTTCACTCTGCCTCTCCCCTGCTCATGCTCTCTCTCAAATAAATGAATAAAATATTTTTTTAAAAATTTATTTATTTATTTTTGAATTATCTTTACCCCCAACATGGGGCTCCAACTCACGACTCTGAGATCAAGAGTTGCATGCTCTTCAGACTGAGCCAGCCAAGGCTGGCTTATTATTCCCAGCCAAGGGAATAACTCCAATTTATAAGCAAGATAGTGGTAGTAAGCTATATACTTAGAGCATTTTGTCATTCTAAGGTATTTTTTTGCATAGTTTAATATTTCTGAATTTAAGATTCATCTCATGATTAACATTTTATTTAGTATAAAGCTGTTATTAAATTGATGTTACATCTTAGAATCAATTACATCTTTTAAAAAGATTTTATTTATTTGGCAGAGAGAGTAAGAGAGAGAGAAAGAGCAGCAAGCAGAGTGAGAGTAGGGAACCTGATGAGGGACTCGATCACAGGAACCTGGGATCATGACCTGAGTTGAAGGCAGATGCTTAACCAACTGACCCACCCAGGCATCCTACAATGACATCTTTTTTTATAAAGACTTATTCATTTTTCAGAGAGAGAGCACGTACACACACACACACACACACACGAGCAAACAGTAGGAGGGGCAGAGGATGAGGGAGAATCCCAAAGCAGACTCCCTGCTGAGTGTGGAGCCCGATGCAGGGCTCGATCCCAGGACCCTGATCCTGACCTGAGCTGAAACCAAGAGCTGACCACTCAACTGACTGCACCACCCAGGTGCCCCTATAATCACTGGCATTTTAGGTGAAGAAACCTTGCTTCTGCTGCCTGAGGACCATATGTCCTGGGCTCCTTGAGTCTTATCTCAACTTCCACATCTATCAAAATGGAGTGAGAGTACCTTAGAGTTTATGAAGATTAAATGCGATAATGTATGTGAGGCACTTAACAGTGCCTGGTACACACTAGACCCACAGCTAAATGTAGTCATAATTATTGTCATCTTTTTTGCTTTTGAGATTTACCTGTCCACACACTGAGCATCTTTCATGGCAAAGCCCCTCTAACTTAACTCTGTCCAAATATCATCCTCATACACAAACCATGACCATATTTTAGTCACAAGCCTACTCTTTGAAAGAAAAGGATTTAGAAGGGGGTTGGAAAGATGAGGCGAATTAGAGGGGAGGGTTGCCAAATGTTGAAAACCTTCTTTGGGAACGTAACCTCTAGGAGAGGAACTACTCTGAAAGCACACAGATGCATCATGAAAACACATCAATTTTCTATTCTGTGGGAGGGAGAGCAAATTGTGGCTTCTCATCACTGAGTTCAATAATCACAATAATATGATGACAGTTGTCTGATGACAATGGCAGCCATGAACGGGGAGACAGACTTCAGAAGAAAAACAATTATAATTAGACCACAAGAAGGAGGGCGGAAGAATGCAGAAAGTAGAGGGCTACAGACGGTATTGTCGAGGTTACCTAGCAACAGGGTAACTTTTTTTGTTGTTGTTTTTGTTAGAAAATGGCAAAATAGAATATCAAGAATAGGATGCAACGTTGAGCTCAGAGGGGCTAAAATGCCTGACTATTATCAGTGAGGTTATAATTATATTCACAGCAACATCAATATAAAATGATGATTTGTGGCACATGCGTCAGGGGATTGTAGCATAAACAGATGTGTGTGTGCATGTGTGTGTCATAATTCTATAATCATGTCAATAGGAAGGAGAAATAGGGGCGCCTGGGTGGCTCAGTGGGTTAAGGCCCCTGCCTTCTGCTCGGGTCGTGGCCATGGGGTCCTGGGATCGAGCCCCGCATCGGGCTCCATGCCCAGCAGGGAGCTTGCTTCCCTTCCTCTCTCTCTGCCTGTCTCTCTGCCTACTTGTGATCTCTGTCTGTCAAATGAATAAATAAGATCTTTGAAGAAAAAAAAAAAGGAAGGAGGAATAATTCAAACATAAAGAATTCAAATGGTATGGGGAAAGAAATTCAGGTACTACCCCCAACTGGAATGTGCGAGACAAGAACTTTAACTCAAGGAGACATTCTATATGAACCAGATGTGTTGGCTAAATATAAGGCTGTTCCCGGTAATATTTACATTTTAGGAGGCGACTCTTGAAATGAACTCTGTGACGCCGTGAGGTAGAGGGGTAGGGATTTCAGCACCTGCAAGACAGATATTTTTGAAGCAGAATCTCTGCAGCAGCTGAACGAGTTTACAGCAGGCAGATAATCTGTTCTCCTGTCCAAGGTCAGTGTGCACAGATGGAACACGGCCCTCCTTCAGAAAAGGCTACCACAGTCTGCGGCAGCAGCTAGAGAACAGTCTAAGCCCTCTGTCCATCCGAACCAGCACAAGGAAAATTATTCAAATCAATCCATTAAAAAGCAAACTTACACAATGTATTTGCCACCTAGCTTTGTTCTGTTTTTCTGGCTGGGTTCACAGTCAAGGGAGTTAACATTCTTCAACATGCAAATCTTCATGTTTTTAATCTTTGAAGATCTTGCTAAGTGGACAATTAGTCAAGCTCTAGCAGGTGTGCTTCATGAAAACTTTTGAAGGGAAGCGTTTGACAAATTCCCGAGTAAGTCAGAAGGAGACTATGAAGAGGATGACCCCCTCGCCTCCATAGGTATTCGGAGATCTCTGAAAATGCCAAACCAACATTCACTGGTGTGTTCCCAAACCTCCCACATTGAGGCACAGTAGAAATAAGCTAATGGCCAAATCTTTCAGGAAGAAAATGAAATTCGTACTCTCAGTTTCAGCCTGGAGCTGAGCCCCTGGGTCTCCTGAGTCTTAAAACCTTCATCTTCATTATTCTTTGGTTCTTTCTTCACTGTGTTATAACAAACACAACTGAATCTCTTAATTCTCGTCCAGAAGGGCACAGGTCACACACCCTCTTCAGTCGGCCTGGATAAAGAGCTACCCTATCTTCCCCAAGCCGCTCTAGCTCACCGAGTCTCTACATCTGGAAAATATTGTTCGCTGCTTAAAGTATCCCTCCAACTGTGTGCGGCTGGCAGGAATTCCTGCTGCTCAGACTTTTGGTATTTATTGGGAGAGCACTGAATCCTGGTGCAAGGATGCCCAGAGGGAGTCCTGGAAAATCCTTTTGAGCTTCGCAGCTGGGCTCCCTTTCCAGACTTTGCAGCTGGCATTCTGTTTGGGCAGCCTGCCTTACTTACCTTCTGTCTGTCGGGATGGAGAAGCCAACTCCTCTATATTGTCTTCGGATCTTCAAATTCTTCTGCCAATTTCTGCCTTCACAAGAAGAATTCTTGAGTTGATTCGTTCTTAAAAGCTTTCAAATGCTATCAGTTCATTAATGCTCAGTCTTAAGTATGGCAGGTTTCACCAAAAAAAAAAAAAAGTATATATGGATTAAATGGGTATCATCTAACTCTGAGAAAGTGGCATTGTTATTAAATTTAAAATAATTTTATTTGTAGGAGCTATGGAAAGAATTAAAATTGGATTTTTTTTGACCATTTAACTGAAATTTTAGTGGACCTTAAACTCATTCCTAAAAGTCTTCCTGATGTCAAAGTTCAGAAAGGCAGTTAGATTTTATAAAGGACAGCAGAGTTGGGATGCCTGGGTGGCTCAGTTGGTTAAGCGGCTGCCTTCAGCTCAGGTCATGATCCCAGCCTCCTAGGATCGAGTCCCACATCGGGCTCCTTGCTCGGCAGGGAGCCTGCTTCTCCCTCTGCCTCTGCCTGCCACTCTGTCTGCCTGTGCTCTCTCATGCTCTCTCTCTCTCTCTGACAAACAAATAAATAAAATCTTTAAAAAAAAAAAAAAGGACAGCAGGGTTGTCTTTCAAATATCTTCCCTAACTCCCTCACACTGAGTATTCTTGCATTTCCAGGTCCAGGGCTTAATATATCTAAACCAATCAGTGTAATTGTATACCCTTGACACCTTTATTAGTGCCGGTAACTCAGGCTTAAGTAATCACCACATGGAATTTTCCTTGGTGGTGGTTGTGGAAAGTGTGTCTCTTCTGTAGTTTTATTTTTTTAAAGGTTTTATTTATTTATTTGAGAAAGAGAGAGACAGAGGGCACAAGGAGGAGGGGCAGGCAAAGGGAGAGGGAGAAGCAGGCTTCTCACCGAGCAAGGAGCCCGGCTTGGGGCTTGATTCCAGGACCCTGGGATCATGACCTGGGCAGAAAGCAGACGCATAACCAACTGAGCCACCCAGGTGTCCCTCCTTTCTAGTTTTAGATGTGAAGATGGAGCAGGTGGCTCCGGTTGATGTTGGCAGCCACATTGGGAAGCCAACTGAGGGGCAAAGCTGATATATGAGGCAGGGTAGACTCAAAGCACCATTTCTCACAGGGTGTGTACCCTGATTGAATGTTGCCTCAACCCCCACACAATTGTTGAATTTTTGAGTCAAAAATTCCCATTTATTATTTAATTTAGTTCGGGTTGAGTTTTTTGATACTTGTATCCAAAAGAATTTCAACTGACATAAATTAAGCTGAGTATCCACAAATTTCTTCAGCTTTCTGGGGTAATTCTTTCCCTTAAAACCATAATTCAGGCTCTCATCCTGGGAGACAGGTAGAAGTACTATACATTTTCCAACTGTCTTGAGGATGACCAGGGTGTGATTCTTTCTGTGTTTCTCTTGTTGCCTTTTCTTGTGGCTGGGGCCACTCTCATCATCTAAGTTTTCTTTCTCTTTTCCTCTTTAGTTTCAGGATGATGATTCTGCTATTTCTTACAACTACAATCCCAACCTGGAAGTTCCAAATTAGTGATTATAATAACTTTTATATTTAGGGAAGGCAGATTTTTATTTGCTTATGGAGCAAATTATCTCTCCATAACACTTCATTGCCTGAATGTTCTCCCACTCCACCGAAACACCATTCTAGCACCAAGTTTTGGGCCGTTTCTTGACTGAGCAGAAATTTGTTAAAATATTTTTCCAAAGAAATGGACAATTTTCCTCAAAGAAGTTGCAACCATCCCCACTAATATAAAACACACTTCAGTTTTCTATGTGATTACATATATAAATACTAGGCAAAACTGATGAATCACAGACCTGCACCCCTGAAACAAATAATACATTATGTGTTAATAAAAAAATAAAAATAGGGGCGCCTGGGTGGCTCAGTGGGTTAAAGCCTCTGCCTTTGGCTCAGGTCATGATCCCAGGGTCCTGGGATCGAGCCCCACGTCGGGCTCTCTGCTCAGCGGAGAACCTGCTTCCTCCTCCTCTCTCTCTCTCTCTCTCTCTGCCTGTTTCTCTGCCAACTTGTGATCTCTCTGTCAAATAAATAAATAAAAATCTTAAAAATTTTTTTTAAAAATAAAAATAAATAAGACTATAGAACACATATAGAATCACATATAGAATATAAGTAATAACTTCTATATAAGAAATAAGAAATTTTGAGAGCAAACTTTCTTTAAACACAAGTACATTTAAGTTACTAATAAGGATTACTATTAAGAAAGTTTATCTCAAAACTCCATCCCTACAAAAATGTTTTCCTGAATCCATAGATTCAAATAAATTTACATAGATAAAAAAATCTGCTTCATAAAGAAAAAAAATACTAGGCAAGAAATGATGAATATGGCTGAAATTTTTATAATGCCCGAAATTGCTTTCTTCATTTTAAATAATAATGAACAAAATTTGGGGAAACTAGTAGAAGGTAGGAACTATGTCTTGTTGCCTTCCAGCACAGTGCAATGAATACTCAGAGGTTTAATAAATATTATTTACTATTTAGATATGAAGTCAGTAAAACAAATTTCTTATTTTATTGGGATCCTCTTTTGGATATAATTTAGCAGACAATTCTTTCTATACTTTCTATTATATTATTTTTTTTCATTAAGAAAGGCTTTAGTTAAATCCCCCTACTCATCAAAAGCACCTTCATTTGATTTATTTTACATTTCATCAGTGAAGTTCTAGGCAAGTAAACATCATTGGGGAAGTATTTGAGTGTGGAAGTTATGATTAATATTATGTTTTAATTAAGCTACATTGACATTCATTATAGATCTCTATCTGGCTAATAAGAACTAATATTTTCTTGGATAAAGAGCAATATAAACTATAGACAGTGATCAACTACTAGTACTTGGTTTTTGCACTTTAGATAAAATGGATCATATTCTACGGGGAAATTATAGAACTAATTGTGAAGAGTAATGATGCTCTGAAAAAAATTAAAAAGGATTCTCAGCCAACAGTAATTATAAAAGTTACTGATAGATCTAGAATTTTTAAAACCTTAAACTTTCCATGAGTGGGTTGTATTTTTACATTATGATTTTCTCTTCAAGAGCCACCATGAGTAAGCAGCTTCCAAAATAACTCAACATACAACATACAACATACAACGTAAAGTGAGAGGGGTTCAGACACCATTTCTGCTCATGATGCAGATCATTCCAATAGGTCTACTTCTAAGCATCAACAGAACTCAAGTCAACCCAGCCCAAATATACAGAGCGTCTTCCTTTCCCTACAGCCATTAATTAATTACAGGAAGTACAAACAAGTGGAATTGCAGGAGAGCGTGGGGCCTCCAGGCTCAGCACACTGTACTCTCCTTTCATCTCTAACAACCCTCCACCGAACACAAATATAGCCTTTCACTGAACCTCTCCTAACATATTTTTATACATACACTCTCTACCTTGATCAGTTTGTTACAGACACATGGCTATTTTTTGTTCCTCAAATATACCAAATTTGGTCTTGTTTCAGGGCCTTTTTGTAGCTGTCCTCCCTTGGAAGTCTTCCTGCAAGGCTTGCAAGGCTAACTAACTCCTATCCAGGTCTTGGAGCAAAGACCACATTCCAAGAGAGCCTTTGCCTGATGATTCATTCTAAGTTTACTGACGATCACCTCATCCTCTTTTTTCTTTTTCAGTAATTAACCAAAATCATCTTTGATTATTTAGTTTTTGTCTGTCTCCTCTCTTACATTCTGTAAGTCAGTTTCCTCAAAGCAGAAACCTTAATTATTCTTTTTCCTTCTACATCCCTACCCTCTAGAAGGCACTGAACAAGTATTTGACAAATGAATTTTTTAAAAAATGAATGAACGAATGAATGGAGGTAAAAATGAAGTTATAGAAAGAAAAATCACAAAAGTGCATCTCTAGAAGGGAGGAAATTGTATCCCAGCACTTAGTCTTTAGTGATAGTGAAAACTTTACAAACTGGTTTTATGTCTGGGGTTATAAGAACCTCCTCCCTCAATGCTACTTTCTCCCCTCAACCACTGCTTTCGTGAGTTACTGGCCAGTTACCTTGTTGCAAGGATGGAGCCTGGGAGATTCGCCTCAGTCCAGGAAAAACCCCATCAGTTAGATTTCTCTTTCTCCTTAAAATATTCTGGCACTAGAACAAATGGAGGAACTATTGAACCATAAATTGATTTGCAGTGGGCAAATGATTGGAAAACACACAAAGCTTACAGAGCGGTAGGCCTCCCATTTAAGACTTCTGGAGCATTCTAGTGCTTTTTCAATCTCCTGCACTTGCACTTTTTAAAAGGGAATATATTGGAGTATTCTTTTTTGGCTGTTAGCTCCACTCCTTGAGGTATGTAAGTCATTTTTAACATTTGTCTAGAATACCTATTGATTTTTAGGCAAGTAAAAATAAGTGTGTTTTGCTCTCTTACCTTGATTTTCTTAAGTCCTAGGTGTTATTACACCAAGGAAATGATCAGATGTGAGTGCTTGCTTGCACAAATCACTTCTCTCTACCCACACATGCTTTGCACACTCAGAGTTTATATTGGTAGGAACGGGCACCAGATTATGGGGGAAGCCCTGGGAAAGCTCACCAGAATGTGGCAGGAATAGCTGAACATGTATGTGTAGGAACATTTATTTTTCTATTACAAAAATATTTAAAGCAGTTGATACCAAGAGACACAAACTCTTACCTTCCAACACACCACCAAAATAGAAGATGGCAGAAACATAGAACATTGTCAGTAAATGTGATTTTCTGCGTCTGAGTGATTCATCCATTTACCCATCCATCCATCTGTTTATCAAAGCAATGCTCTAAGCATTGGAAATGCAGTTTCTTGCCCACGTCATACTGTTTGAGGAAGAACTGGGAATGAAAACTAACCAGTATGACTGTAGAATCCATGAACAGGGGCACCTGGGTGGGTCAGTGGGTTAAAGCCTCTGCCTTCAGCTCAGGTCATGATCCCAGGGTCCTAGGATCGAGCCTCGCATCGGGCTCTCTGCTCAGCAGGGAGTCTGCTTCCCTCTCTCTCTGCCTGCCTCTCTGCCTCCTTGTGACCTCTGTCTGTCAAATAAATAAATAAAATCTTAAAAAAAAAAAGGAATCCATGAACAAAGATACTTCTTCAAAACTGTCAACCCAGTTCACAAAGAGGACCTCAAAAGTAGCCAAAGAGCTCCGAGTCTACATCAGTGCTTCTCAAACTTAAATGTGCATAAGCATCCTGTAGGAAATCTTGTTAGACTGTGGATTCTGATTCAGTAGTCAGGGGTGGGGCCAGAGACGCTGCCTTTCTAACATGCTTTCCCTGATGCTGACTGTGCACACTTTGAGGAACAAGGTCTTTAGCAAGGAAGACTTGCTCTGATCAAATTGGCTTTGTAGTCACTGATATGCTGTCCTCTCGTGACTCCTGAAGTAATTGCCCCCCTGTGCTAGCATTTTTTTTTAAGTTTTTATTTGTAAGCAGTCTCTACACCCAGTGTAGGGCTCAAATTCACAACCCTGAGATCAAATGTGGCATGCTTTACTGACTGAGCGAGCCAGGCCACCCAGCATTATTATCTCTAATCAAAGATCTGCCATCATATGTCATTATGTAACTCTCCCAGGTAAATGTTTTTCAAACCTTGGTTTTAACACTTTCAGATTTTTCCCATATTCATATACCACTACACATCCCCTCATAATTTCTAACATAACCATGTGCAATCTCTTCTCCAAAATAATTATGTTAATTGGTTTTCTTTTCTTTAAATAGATTTGTTTTCAAAGGGAATTTATATAATCACCTCAAATAGAAAGACCAATATTTTTTATCACAAATACATGGTAACTGTAAAAATAATTGAAAGGAAACCAAAACAAAACAATGCTTAAAAGTTCAGATAGATGTCCTTCAAAGCTCCAAGTCTAAGTCTTTGTTAAAGGGAGATTATAACAAGCGTTAGAGAGTGTTAAAGACTCCTAGCACTAAATCTGGCATTTGCTTTGATAGTATCACAAGGATTGAAAAGGAGCTGAATAGAGATTAAGTCCTATGTAATTCAATGTGGATGTGCACCACCAAAATAATTTCTTAGGGAACTTGCTGTAGATAATGTGTAAGAGTCTTATTTCCTGCACTTTCATGTCATTTGTCCTTGAGAAGTGCATTTATAGATCGATGTTAATTGGTGTCACATCAGAATTGGTCTAAGGTAAAGTATGCCTGTGTGGGCCAATCTTACACTCCTTTCTGCATAACCAGTGGGGTGGAGTCAGAAAGCCATGGTTTATTTCTATGCCAATTCACTGTCAATTTTCTGGATGTTACTAGAATCTTCACCTATAGCATAACTAAGCTTATTCCATTTCAGAAGTCATAATCGAGCTCTGAAGTATAAAGCTTTAAATAGGGTAGCAGACAAACTCTATTTCCCTTCAGATGATTAATCAAATTAATTTTGAAAATCCTTTCCCTTTACCAATGAATGGTTCAGGGTGGGCAAGCTAAAGCCAACATGAGCCAATGAGATGTAAGGAGAGACTAGCTGATAATAAAAGATAAGCTTTTGCCCTTAATAGAACTGCGGGAGGTAGCTTTCCTCTCCTTTCAGACATAAATGAAGTATAATTGCTACAGTAGTGTGACCATAGCCTTCCTTCACCAGTGAGAGTAACATGGCCTACGGGGAAGCTGATCCTATGGATGGTAGAGCAGAGAGAAAGAATCTAGGTCCTTAAGGACATTATTGACTGCTGACCCAACCACCCCTCAAGCCTGCTCTGGCCATCATACCATGTGACATAATTTATTTCCTTCCTGTTTAACCCAGTATAAATTTAGTTTCCAGAATATGTAATCAATAGCACTCTAATTGACACAAGGAGGATACAGCAAAAGTATGAGCCATAAGCTTTTCAATCCAGTTAGACAACCATACATATAGAAAAGGGTAAAGATCAGAGCATTTCGGTATAGGTAAATGATGGTATGATCATGTTCTGATATTTATTAAGCACCTAGTATGAACCAGGCATGGTGTTCCATGTTCTATATACATTATCTCATTTAATGGTTTTAACACATGATTAGGTAGACATTGTTATCCCAGTTTTAGAACTGAGGCAATTAAGATTCAGACAACTGTGTACCATTGACCAGTGACACAGTGAGGGAACAGAGAATGTGATTCTAAATTTTATGCAGCCAAGAGAAGGAAGTTAGGTAGACTTTGATGTAATGGATTGGTTGACCAAACAGTGGGAATAGAGTGGCTTTGAGATAGGCCAGGCACCTACTTCTTACTGTAGTATAATCTTGGATAAATTACTTGATTTCTGAGCCTCAGTTTTCTAATTTGAAATGTGGGATAATTATATGTCCCTTACATCATTCTTACTAATGTATTTTTTAGATGATGTTTTTATAATGAGACCTTTTGAATAGTAGCTGGCATATGACTGAGATTTGGGAAACATTTAAAGAAGAGGCTGTTGAAATATTACTGTTGGGGTCCATTATCAAAGGAACGAGACTGAGGCAAAGTGAAAGTTATGCAAAGCTTTATTCTATGCCAAGCATTAGAATTCAGACTGACTGGCCAGGGCCACCTCTGAAGAGAGCGACCCCATCCCGATCTCACAGGCTGGTTTTACAGAGCATAACTGCAGACCTTAAGGTACGTGGCTTCTATTGTTAAGGCGTTTCTTCCAGAATCGATACCCGGAACCGATACCAGGAACTGCTGGGATGTTTGGAACTGCTGGAGTAGTGCTGGGGCGTTTAGAACTGCTGGGGCATTTATTCCCAGAATGAAGTCCGTAGATGTAAACAACAATATGGCTACCAAGGTAATATGGAGTCATTCTGGCTAAGCAGGCCCTAATAGTTAAACAGGTTTTAACATTAAATCAGCCCTAACAATTACACTTACATGTTATTTCACGGGAAGCCCATCTGTGTTTGGGTAGAACTGATACCCATTTTTAAATTGTTTTTATTTTGAAATATTGTTGATTCACAAGAAATTGCCACCAATTTTTCAGAAGGGGGGGACAGAGGGGAAGGGAGAGACTGTTAAGCAGGCTCTGCACCCAGCACAGAACCCAACTTGGGGCTGAGATCATGGCCTGAGCCAAAATCAAGAGTTAGACGCTTAACTGACAACCCCCAGATGCTCTCTGCCAATACCCATTTTAAAGGCTTGTGATATCAAGCTTTACCTGTGTATCCTGCTGCACATCATTCTTTTGCTTAAAAATTTTACCTTTAATTAAGGAGGGCACGTATTGGATGGAACACTGGGTGTGGTGCATAAACAATGAAACCTGGAACACTAAAAAAAATAAAATAAAATTACAAAAAAACCATTTTACCTTTAATTGAATGACTTTTGTAAAATGGAATGGAAAATGAAAAGTCCACCTGTACCTAGACTCTGATTTGAAACAGCAGATATTTGAAAATCAATAGTTAAATCAAGGTAGCCAAATCTCAGAACTCTCATACACTCATGTTCTCACTACTCTCCTATAAAATATATTTTATATACTTTGTATTATAGATTTTATATTATATTATTAAAATATACATATTATATATTTATATTAAATAAGTTAAAAAAAATTTATTTTTTTTTTTAGTAATCTCTATATCCAATGTGGGGCTCGAACTCACGACCCCAAGATCAAAGGTCACATGCTTTTCTGACTGAGCCAGCCAGGTGCCCCTCTGTACTCTTCTATTACAGGCAGAACAGAGGTCTTCTGTTCTGATCAGAAAGCTGAAGGCAGAGGCCAGTAGGAAAGGATGTGAACTCTCTGCGGTCAAAGCCCAGAGCTGATGCACTACCTCCCTGCTGCTAAATAAAGGAAATTTCCACTCACACTGTTTTCATTCATGAAATCCGATCTTCCACAAACTGTAGGAAATAGACTTTGTGCCTTTTACCCTGAAGGAACTTCTCACCCACACTCCTGATCCTCCTGAATTTGCCCCCTCTCGAAAGTAAAATTTTAAGTCCTGGGAAATGATTCTGTTTTCTCCATTGACCACTGCTGCCCACAGAATGTGTTGCTCCCTTCAGTGACTCAGCACCTTGGGGAGAAACCCTGTTCTGGAGGGAATGTTAAGATGGGCCACACTGCTGGTTACAGGAAAGAAAGAGATCAAATACTGACTACAGGGAAAGCTGAAACACCAAACTCAAACACTGAATGGAAAAAACACCAGCTGAAGGAAATCCTGTGAGGACAAGGTAAAGGAGAAGGGAATTCTCTTAGGTATGCGCAGGACAGGCACTGCTTATAAATCCGCTGGTACCATGAGTAAGGGGGCCCTGACCGAGTGATCACACTGCTCTTGGGGACAGGCCTACATGCCTTTGTTCTGGTTTTTGGCTGTCTTCGGTTTTCTGAAGTTGGAAGTTTGTTAGTAGTCTGTGTAAAGAATGGATGCAATGTTGAATCTGAACTCGGAAAATTTCAGAGAAATAAAGAAAAAAGCCATTCTTCCTAGCCTCTCTGATTTGTCCATGGGAACCCAAAGCCTCTGGCCTGTTTCCTGAGAAAATAGTCCACTTTAGGTTGTTTGTGTTGTCATAGTGGATCTTCTCAGAGCCTGGGACTTGGAATCTGTCATTCTTCTTGAAAACAAGTAAGATGGGAATCTTCCATTTGTCAGGTTTTCATCATGTCAGCAGCTCTTAAATCACTGTAGATTGTTCTAGAAAAACAGATGAAACAATAAAACTCTCCTCCTTTTTGTCTTAATTTGATATCATAGCCGTAAGTTCCCACAGGAAATTGCTTTCGTTTATTTGTTCATTCATTCATTCATTCATTCCCCCTTTCCCCCTCTTTATATGCTTTGAAGGAGAATCTAAAAGTGAAAAAAAAAACCAAAAACCAAAAAAACGGAGGAAATCAGTGCAGAAGAAAATTAGACATCAGCACACCAAACACAAATCTGGACATTTGCAGACTTGGCCCGGAGCTTTACAGCAGCTAAGATAGAGGGGTGTGTGCGACCTGTAATTTTTAAGTTGATAATACAAATTATAGTGTCTGTAAGATTAAAACAAACCTGTTGCTTAGAAAGATCATGGTGATTTTTGACTTGGGAGAAATTTCCTCCTAAAGTGTAATAATGTGTTGAGTAACTCTTCCAACAGCACTTCTACACTGAATGCGGTAATGGGTTTCACAGAGCTGGTGGTGATGAAGTTTCTCAAGCGCAAACTTAGGGTTTTGTAGCCAAATTCAGCTCAGTAAAGGCAATTCTGTAAGGAGATCAACAACATAGTTGCAGGATACAGCTGTAAGACTTGGTGGTAAAATGTCAAAAACCAGAGAAATAGACAGACTATATGGTCACCTGGGATTTTACCTGAATATTTTGTTGTTTTACATCAAGCTTTTTAACTGTTTTGGACAGCAGAGTTCAAGGTTTTGCTCCCTGGAGAGATGCTCAAATATAGATAATCTATGACGACGATGAAGGACACATCTATCAAAGTCAGTTGAAATGGTGGTAGAATTGACATTTTCTTATGAAAACTAAGGAGTCTAATCCAGACAAAGGCCTGGATAGGAGGCCACCTACCTCTCCATAGCGGTAGCACTGAACAAAGCGGTAGCACAAAAACAAAAACAAAACAAACTCCTTCCTTTTCAGTGCTGGAAATTAGAGAAATTTATTTTAGGAATTTTTATGTTTACTATGCCTTAATTTTTAGAATTTAAAGGCAAAATATGGCCATCTCAAAAAATTAAGAAAATACAGAGAAGCACAAAGGAGAAAATTAAATCACTTTTCACCCAATCTCTAGAGTCGGCATTGATATTCTATTTTCTTTTTTTTTTTTAAGTACAAAAGAGGGATTTTTCTGTGTAGCACTTTTTCATTTAATATTATAAGCATTTTCCTATGTCCTTAAATTTTATAAAATCATTATTATGTTTTATTATTCCTTGGTATTTTATCGCATGGATAAAACATCACTTATTTAGTCATTCCACTATTTTGGGCATTTCGTTTCTTTTTTTCTTTTCCTTTTTTTTTTGGTCAGACACTCTGGTCAGGGGACCACACCTCACTTGGCTTCTGCAAAGATACACCATTGCTACATTCAGACTACTTGGATTAAAATCTCAGTTCAACTACTGTGTGACCTTGAGAAAGTTAGTTAACCTCTCTGATTCTCAGGTTCTTCATCCATGTAGTGGGATAATATTAGTACCTATCTCCTAGAGTTTTTGACAGATAATATGTCACATACTACTCAGAAAGGGCTGATCAAATTTATCTTTTAGAGGAGTCTTTCCAGAGTTGTGACATCAAAGTCTAAGTTCAGATCTTAGGTATGAGATCCCAAGCATTGTAGCCAATTCTAAGAGAGTTAGCATCTCACAGCTGAAGCTTCAGGGAGAAGGGAAAAAGGCAACAATAACAATAAAAACATCAGTATTTCTTTTTCTTTTTTTTTAATTAAGTTTTTAACTTTAATTTCAGTATGGTTAACATACAGTGTTATATTAGTTTCAGGTGTATAATACAGTGATTCAACAATTCTTTTTTTTTCCCCTAAGTTTTTATTTAAATTCAAGTTAGTTAACATATAGTGTGATATCAGTTTCAGGAGTGGAATTTAGTGATTCATCACTTACATACAATATCCAGTGCTCATCACAAGTGCTCTCCTTAGTGCCCATCACCCATCTCCCCCCCGCCCATACCCCTCCAGCAACCCTCAGTTTGTTCTCTGGAGTTAAGAGTCTCTTACGGTTTGCCTCTCTCTGTGTGTGTGTTTTTTTTTTAATGTTTTATTTATTTATTTGACAGAGAGAGAGAGAGAGAGATCACAAGTAGGCAGAGAGGCAGGCAGAGAGAGAGGGGGAAGCAGGCTCCCGGTGCAGGGCTTAATCCCAGGACCCTGAAATCATGACCTGAGCTGAAGGCAGAGGCTTAACCCACTGAACGACCCAGGTGCCTCTCTTTCTGTTTTTATCTTATTTTTCCTTTTCTCCCCCTATATTTATCTGTTTTGTTTCTTAAATTCCAGATATGAATGAAATCATATGGTATTTTTGTTTCTCTGATGGATTTATTTTGCTTAGCATAATACCCTCTAGCTCCATCCATGTCATTGCAAGTAGCAAGATTTCATCTTTTTTGGTGGCTGAGTTTCATATATATATGATATATATATATGTACATATATATATATATATGATACATATAAACATCTTTTTTATCCATTCATCAGTTGATGGATGCTTGGGCTCTTTCCATAGTTTGGCTATTGTTAATAATCCTGCTACAAACATCAGGGTGCATGTATCCCTTCAAATCTGTATTTTTGTATCCTTTGGGTAAATGCCTCCTGGGTCATAGGGTAATCCTATTTTTAACTTTTTGAGGAACCTCCATACTGTTTTCCAGAGTGGTTACACCAGTTTGCATTCCTACCAACAATGCAAGAGGGTTCTCCTTTCTCTGCATCCTCACCAACATCTGCTGTTTCCTGGCTAAAATTTGTTAATTTTAGCCATTCTGACACATGTGAAGTGGTATCTCATCATAGTTTTGATTTGTATTTCCCTGATGATGAGTGATGTTGAGCATTTTTTCATGTGTCTTGTTAGCCATCTGGATGTCTTCTTTGGAAAAATGCCTATTCATGTCTTCTGCCCATTTCTTAACTAGATTATTTGTTTTCTCGGTGTTGAGTTTGATAAGTCCTTTATAGATTATGAATACTAACCCTTCATCAGATATGGCAATGAACACATTAGTATTTAAAATAAACATGCTGGGGGCATCTGGGTGGTATAGTTGATTAAGTGTGAGACTCTTGGTTTCTGATCAGCTCATGATCTCAGGATTGTGAGATCAAGCCCTGAGTGGGGATCCACACTCAATGTGGAGTCTTTTTAGGGTTTCTCCCTCCTTCTCTCTTTGTCCCTCCCCTCATGTTCTCTCTCTCAAAAAAATAAATAAATCTTTAAAAAAACAAAGGTGCTGGAGGAAAGGTAAAGAGGAAAGCAATTTAATACTTTGGATTCTGTGTAGTTTGCTAGGGCTGCCATAAGAAAGCACCACAAACTGGGTAGCTGAAAGAGCAGAAACTTATTATCTCACAGCTCTGGAGGCTGGAAGTCCAAGATGAAGGGAGGGTACCTTCAAAGGCTTTGAAGGAAGGGTCTGTTCCCAGCCTCTCTCTTTGGCTTACAGATGGCTGTCTTCTCCCTGTGTCTCTGCACTCATCTTCCAGGTGTGTCTCTGTTCAAATTCCCCATTCTTTTTTTTTTTTTAAGATTTTATTTATTTGACAGAGAGAGAGAGATCACAAGTAGGCAGAGAGAGAGGGGGAAACAGGCTCTCCGCTCAGCAGGGAGCCTGATGTGGGGCTCGATCCCAGGACCCTGAGACCATGATCTGAGCCGAAGGCAGAGGCTTAATCCACTGAGCCACCCAGGTGCTCCCAAATTCCCCATTCCTATAAGGACACCAGTCATATTGGATGAGGGTCCATCCCAATAACCTCATTTTAACTTGATTACCTCTGTAAAGTCCTTACATTCAACATATAAATTTTGGGAAGGACACAAACTCAAAACAGTTTCTAAAGTAAGCTTCATTTTTACTTTACACTTTGGAAGAAAACCACTTCATTAAGAATGACAAGAACCACACCCATTCTAACTTTTAAACTAGCCCACATAGCATCAAAGACAAGTGTGCACAATGTGAGCTTTCTATGAGAGCCATGGTAGCTGGCAACTAGGTGGATGTGGGGAAAAAGACCTTGATTAGATAACAGGTCTCCAAGGCCACTTTCTCAAATTCTACAGTTCAGATGGTCTGTCTCTTCATTAAGCAATTCTTTGATGAGTCCTCAGGTGTTCATTATATTCTTAAGTTAGCCACATGAACATTTTACAAGACGTGCAAAATTCTGTAGGCTAAAACCTGATACTGTTTCAAGTCTAAAGAGACTTGATACTGCCTTGATAACAATCAGAGAATAAAACTGAATTTCTAATGTGACTCAACAATGTCTTAAAGGGAGGAGAAAATGAGAAAACCATGGCAAATGTATTTTCTTTCCTATGCTTAAAAACGAAAACAATAAGCTAATATGTAACTGTAAATTTAATTGGCTGAAGGAAGTAAGCATTCTAGAAATAGGTCATGTAAAGGACTCAAGTATTTTAGGAATATATAGGCCTGGAGATTTAGGGCAATGGAAGCCCAGAGGATCAGCAATAACTGAAAACAAATATCCTTGGGAGGGGAAATGGAGATTCAACATTAACTGAGCATATTCTATCCCTGGTCACTCTTCCCAGCTACCAAGTAATAGAATTATGATTCAAGTTAAATCATCCATGGGTTTACGAAACTGCAGAACTTGAAGAGGTGTTAAGAGTGAAAGTAGCAAGCAAAAAACTACTGACAAAATTATAACTCAAGGATTGATTTCCCATGTCTTTGAAGATTGTTTTAAATTTTGAAACTGATACAAGGCAATGTATCAAGTTTTAGCGTTCTTGCTTTAATTCCCAATCTAAAGGCTCAGAACTGATTCTGTGGAGGCCAGGAGCATGGCAGATCTAAAGGCTCCTCCTGAAGATTAGATTTCCAACCTGCCCTGGAGTGAGCGTTCACAGGATGGTGTCTAGGATCTGCCTGGGTTGTGCAGGAGTTCAGCATGAAGCAGTCATTACCTGGGAAACCATTTTCTCTGGAACTCTGGCCAGCATTCTTCAGAAGCAAAGCTGAGGACTGAGGAACATTTAGAAAGGAACGAGCTTAGAAGTGGAACAGTGTTTGGGAGCACACTTGTCCCAACGGCTTTCAGTCTATTGTCAGATGTTGTGGAAATTTCCAGTTTGAGGAGTCTTAATGTTTCCGGTCTTTATAGTTGAAATATAGTTTCCTCCTTTTCTAAATATTAAAGGGTGATGTCGCCAGTCTTTTAGGTCTTTCAGGAGCAAGGCGGAGAAGTTGATTTTTGGTAAAGCTTCTACCCTGAGTGAGATAGAATTGGACAGCAGGAAATCATATTTCTTCCTAAAAAAATGTTTGCTTTTGTATCTTGCATCCAAATTGACATCTATTCTGATGTGTGCAAGCACAGAGGCTGTTTGGGAATCTTGTTGCCTCCAAGGCAGCCTTCTTTTCAGTTTAGTAATAAGCCAAACTCATGGACATCATTTCCTGGCCTTTGAAATGATGATATTTATAAACACCTCATGAATTATTTCAGTTGCATTCAATTTAGTGGATGGGTAATTTTTATCTCCTCACTAGAAGATACAAATACAGAAGCATCTACCCTCATTTTAGTTTGACAGTTGTGATAGAAACATACAGAGAAGGGTCTATAAATAAAGGGTCATGAGTAACTCCCTGTCATAAATATTTTATTCTCAAGTTTCTATTTCTTTCTCTGTCACATGGACCCATGATATGTGGCTGAAATATGCATCTATAAGAAACCTTTCTAGCAGATACTGGATATGAGTAGTGAACATGGCTTAGGGACTCCGTTTTGTTTTGTTTTGTTTTGTTTTGTTTATAAGGTAGCAAGGACTTAGATACTTGAAAAATTGGTCTACTGCCTTCTTAATATATTTAAGAATAAGAACGAGTTAACTATCGCCTCCTGCTTGAAAATCAAAATTAGGATGTCTTTCCTCCAGTAATTTATAAATACTATAAATAGTATTTGCTAATAATAATAACAACAAGGAACTGACCTAGTTCCTCTTTTTAGCCAAGAGATAAAAGGTAACTGACTTTTCAATTACCGCGTACTGCTCTTGCTATCAACTTGTCTCATTTCATAAATATATTGAAATAATTTAAATTTCAAACCTAGGGAAAAAATTGGTAAAATTCAAATTCCCTGACTTTCTTATCAAGACAAGCAGGAAAGTATGCTAATACCATATCTGGCTCTGTGGCATTATAGCTCCAGAGGAAATACTTGGATGCTTTCAATTAAGACCTAACAAAAGATAAATTGCAGTGTAAATGACGGAGAAAATCAAATGCCGATTTTATTAGAAAGAAGCCATTAAGGAGATTCATTAAAACCAGGAACTGATGGCCTCTTCTGGCTCTGGGAGACAAAAAGTGGGTTTACTGCCACTCCGAAAATGTTTCACACCAATAGAAAATAAATTCAAGTACAGATAATGCAATTAGACATCTTAGTTCTGTGAATGGCTGGGACAAGCAGCACTGATCAGCTGGATCTCACTAGGCTTGATACCTGGGCTTTATTCACTGTGAGCCCCCCCAGTATTGGGGGTGCATCTACATCACTGTAAAATCCCAGAGGAAAGAGACATACGATCAGTAACAATTCAAAAATCACTAGGGGGGAAAAAAAAAAAAACAACAATGGAGGAAATGAAAGTAAGCTATAATTTATTCCTTTAGAAATTATTTATTTATTTTTAAAAGTTTATTTATTTAAGTAATCTCTACATCCATTGTGGGACTCAAACTCCGGATCCTGAGATAAGAGTCTCATGCTCTACCTACTGAGCTAGCCAGGTGCCCCAGAGATCACTTATTGTTGACAGTTCAGTAAATTGTCTCTTAGTCTTTTAAGGGGCTATCTAGATCACTATTAATCTATCTATACTAGACAACAAGGTGGAAAGAGTTTTGTTATCTCAACTGCTGATCTAAACATTCATCGTAGATTGAGGCTGGAGCGACACATCTTGGTAAGTGTTCAAATTAAAAAGTGTTGACCAAGGTGTACATTGATGCCCAAACTTGAGAGAATAGGGCAGAATTGCTCCATGTGAGTCAGGAGGGGAGTTCTCCTTATTTCTCTCCCCCAAATGGGTAGAAGGTGAAGCTAAGAACAAATAATTGGGGAAAAATGGGGGTCAGGGAGAGGACCCCAAGTGGAATATTGGGTGCTACTCAGAGGAAAAGTGAGGAGAATTCATGGTACCAGCATGCCAGAGGCATTTGGAGACCAGCATTCTCTCCCACAGGCTTCATGCCATGTGCTATGCCGTGACAGTGCCCCCTCTTTCCTGGACCCCAGTAGTTTAGTGAAGACTGTTATGTCTACAAAATGCTTGGTATGTGTCAGATTTTCTTGTGGGAGTGTGTACACTCAAGGGCAGAGTGTCAAAACCATGTTGAAGCTGTATGAAGAGAGACCACACTAGAGGCTGTGGGATGCAAGTCCCTTCCTCCTTTGATGTCTCTTTCCCCTGAATTCACAGAACACTTAGGGGAAGTTTTGGAATCTACAGGACTTGAAATTGGGGTTTGGTGTTGAACCACTTTTATCTTGAAAGGTCAGAAAGACCTCAGATAATAGCCGGGTTATAATTACTCTTATTCCAAACCATGACGATGAGATCTCTCCCCAGTCTTATTTACTGATTAAGATGGAATCCTTAACAAAGAATGTCCCTCTGATATGTCTAATGGTTTTGGTACCTAATATGTGCTAAGGGACACATCCCTGGGGCTCTTTCCCTCTTGTCTCCTCTTCTTGTCAAAGTGTTTCTTCTTGTTTCAAGGATGAAACTCACCATTTCTAGTCCAGAGAACATGGCAGCCCTCTGACAGTAGCCACTGCCCACCAGCATGGACACAGGCTCTCCAGTAAATTTCCCCCAGCCCAAGAGCCTACAGAAAGACAGGAACTAATGGAAGGGAAGTCCAACATGAAAAATCTATTGCTATTGCAGTTCAAGTCCTGCCTGCCTAGGGTTCCTCATGAGCTGAGCCATTTTCCTGACTTGTCATCAGCTTGTCTCCATGTGGTCAGGCACAGGTCAGGGCTATCGGCCTTTCCCAATCTCCAAGTGTCAAACCCAGAGGAAAAAGGGATATTTTCTTCTTACTTCAGTTTAATTTCTGCTTCCTAAGTCTTCCTTTTCTGTCCCAGGATGAATTGCTTCCTAGTATGATTGACAGTGGAAAATATTCATCTCATAGGGACACCCAACACCTTTATATAGAAGTGAGAGAACTACCTCTGTGTGCCCAGAAAGAAAACCACAAAGAGGTTGCTTTTTCCTTAATCTGAGTTAGATGGCCTTACCTTTGGTTAACTCAATGTAATAGTAACTCCCCATTCTCCCTTTCTCCCAGCCCCCAGCAACAAACATTCTACTTTCTGTCTCTATATATTGACAACTTTAGGTGCCTTATATAAGTGGATTCATATAATATCTTTCCTTTTGTTACTTAGTTCTCTTAACATGTTTTCAAGATTCATCTATGTTGTAGTATGTATCAGAATTTCTTTCATTTTTCCAAGCTGAATAACATTTCATTGTGTATACACACCAAAACACACACATATTGTTGATCCATTAATCTGTTGATGGACACTATGGTTTCTTCCACTTTTGGTTATTTTTTTTGGTTTTGGTTATTTTTTTGGTTTTGGTTATTGTGAATAATGCTTCTGTGAACAAGGGTATACAGATATCTGCCCATATTCCTGCTTTCACTTCCTTGGGGAATATGCTCAGAAGTGGAATTGCTGGATCATATGGAATTACCATGTTTGTTTGTTTTTTTACATTATTATGTTTAATGTTTTTGAAGAACCACCATGTTGTTTTCTACAATGGCATCTGGGTCATTTTTAATCACAGAAAAAGAGCTTTATATACAGATAGGTAGGTAGATAGATATATGTCTGCACATTCATATTAAGTATTTCTGTGTGATAAAGTTCTAAAGTATAGAAGGGGAATTTCAGAGTAAAAATATTTTAATAAATATTGCCAAATTTACCTTCCAGAAGATTGTATTAATTTACATTCCTATCTATAGCACTGACATTCTCTGCTTCATCACACTCTTACAAAGTTTGCATTATCACATCTTTTAATCTTTGCCAAGATGATGAGTGAAATTTTTAAGCTTGCTTAGATTTGTGTTTTTGTAATTACTAGTGAGAAGAAGCATCTTTTCGTTTCCTGCCCATTTAACATTTTTTCATCTGTGGTTTCCCTATTTATATTCTTTGCCAATTCTTCTTTTAGGTTGTCTTTTTTTTTTTTTTAAGTGGTTGGGAGACTCTTTGTAAATTAGAAAGTTAGCACTTGTCTTTACAAATATTATAAATATTTTTCCAGTTTTTTTGCCTTCTAACCATAATTATGGAAGAATTTATAAATACTTTAAAAGTTTAAATATGTGTTGTGTTGTATTTATACCTATTTCTATGAGATTTGGGTTTCAATTCACATTTATGAATGCTCTCCTCACTCTAAGATTTATTAAAATATCAATTCTTATTTATTTTCAGTGTTTTACCATCTTTTCAAACTTAACCCATGGATCTAACTGGAATACATTTTGGTGTGAGAGATGAAGGACTTTGAATTTTTTTCTCCAAATGGTTAGCAGTTCAAATCCCTTTTTCCTCACTGATTCAAAATGCCAATACTGGTGTTTACAAAAATACCGCATGTTACTCTTTATTCTATTAATAGACCTCTCTTTTACTGGGCTGATAACATACTGTTTTATTTATTATGGATCCTTATCACCTTTAAAAATGTATTAAATCTAGTCTTTCCCTGTATTACCCCTACTCTATGTTGCTCTTGTTCTTGGCCATTTTCACTTGCATGCTCTTTCAGAAACACTTTAGAAGCATTTGGTCAAGTTTATTGAAATTCTATGGGGATGTCACTGAATTTAGGGATAGGGAAACTGACATTTTAAAGTACTGAGTCTTTTTATCCAGAAACAAGACATTTTCATCTATTTATTAAAGTCATTTTAATTTATGGGTATCTCTTGATTACTCTCAGTTGAAAACAAGTCTTAATTTCAAGGTTTTGTTGTGAACCACCTGTTCCGCTTGATTATCTCCTTTGTTTTTCTTAACTGCCTTTATTCTCCTCTTCTATATACAAAGTGTAACTCATTAGAATTTGGAAGTATAAACTTTAAAATAAAAATATTGAATTATGTTCCTACCTGAGGAGAATGGAGACAGAGAGACAGTAATTCTTTAAGCAGTGACTCTTCCAAAGTATGTGCTTCCTTTTGGTTTAAAGATGGACCTGGGCACATTTTGGGGCAGGGAGAAAATGAAGTATGGGGAAGGCAAAGAAAGAAGGAAAGGAGTAGGGGTTAAATTCCGAGTGCTTGTAGAAATAGAATTTCAGTGTGTGTCTTCTTTATTTTATTTCAAATGCTGTGAATTCTTAGAAAATAAGAGGTATGCTGCCTGGGTGGCTCAGTGGGTTGAACCTCTGCTATTGGCTCAGGTCATGATCTCTGGGTCCTGGGATTGAGCCCTGCATTGGGCTCTCTGCTCAGCGGGGAGCCTGCTTCCCCCTCTCTCTCTGCCTGTCTCTCTGCCTACTTGTGATCTCTCTCTCTGTCAAATAAATAAATAAAATCTTAAAAAAAGAAAGAAAGAAAATAAGAGGTACACATGACTACACGTGAGTACAAAGTAGTTCTCAACTCAAAGAAATGATATCTTGTGATATGGAGCATGCTATAGTTATTTTCTGCTTATAGATACTTCCTGCCAATATTCCAAAATGGAAGAAAGAAGAAATAGAACATTTTTAAAAAGTGGAATAAAATTTGGGTTAATAAAATGTGAAGAAAATTAATCACTTTCCTATAAAACTACTTTCAATGCATTTATCAACACGATGATAGTGTAATGCAAATGACTTTCATTATCTGTATCGCTTTAAAGATTAGTGAATTTATTTTATACTGTACAATTTATAGTAGGAGTCCAAAGAATTAAATACATATTTTTATAGTAAACATACAGTGCATTTATAACAAAAGGTCAAAATATTAACCAAATATATTTTTTAAAAGTGTCACAATCACCACTAGAGGGTACAATAAGCAGTCTTTTTTCTAGGTATTTGAGCAGAAGAATATTACAGAGAAACAAAAGGCAATTTAGAATCACAGTACTTGGAACAACCCCCACAGGTCATCTGGAAGAGAAATGGCTTTTAGAAATGTTCATCAGATTTGACATGTAACCAAGGACAGATGCTATCAAGTGGTTTTCAAGGGCATTGTTTGTCTTGGGTAAAACTGAGTTTATCAAGAAACACAGAAGTGTTTCTGAAGTAATTAAACCGGAAAAAAAAAATAATCAGCCTTTCAGACTTCCGTGAAACTGTGACTCCATCTCACTCAGCAAGCCTGTTGATTAAAGCTTCTCCTGGAGTGATTTTACTCTGGAAAGATAAACTCCACAAGGGCATAGAAAACAAAATGATGACACAGGCTTAAGAACCTCAGCAAGATCCGTGTTGGCAGTAAAAGAAGGAGACAACTAGCCAGTGACAGTGGTAGGGGCCAGATGTAGAGCCTCCGAGTTCCTCATTTCAGATATTTCTCCAGACCCATTGAGCCCATGTTGTGAAAAGTAAACACATTTCTCATTAGAATTCAAAGAAGAACAGTTTTTTTGTTAGAGTTGGATCATCTCACCCAATGTATCACTTAATCTCCTATAATGGTTCTTAAAAAAAAAATCACTTCTTTACTACAGGATTTCTCCTATTTCCCATTATAAACATGCACTCAGCCTTTCACTTTGGAATACTGTTGTGTGTTCCAGAATACTGTGCTTCTTAAGAGAAAAACATCAAGCTTTGTAATATAGGGGGAAATAAAGCAATCTTACCTCATTATAAGGAGGAACATTTAAGCCTTCTTTTATTAACTATTTTTTTAAGGTTTTATTTATTCATTTGTCATAGAGAGGAAGAGAGAGCAAGAGAACCCACAGACAGGGGGAGTGGCAGGCAGAGAGAGAAGCAGGCTCCCGGCTGAGCTAGGAGACCAATATGGGGCTGGATCCCAGGACCCTGAGACCATGACCTGAGCAGAAGGCAGATGCTTAACCTACGGAGCCACCCAGGCGTTCCTAACTATTTAAGTATAATATTGCTTAACTGGTACCTAGCATTTTAAAATGTATAATGTACCTTTACAATAATCTTCTGATCTAGCCAAGTAGATATTTTTATTCACTGTTTCTGAATGACAAAACAGAGCCTAGGGGCTGGGAAAGGCCTTACCAATGTCTCTCAGTTAGAAGAGGACGGTGCTGGGAGAATGGAGCTTGGGACCGCTTTTTAACCCAGTCCTGTTGGTGCTAAATTCTGGTCCCCATTTATCTACAATGATTCAGTGTCAAATCTCCTTAATGACACATTTAAATTACATTTCTCGGGAAGAACTTTAGACTTAATATGAGAAGAATTTTCTCTTTGTCTGTCAAGTGCTTGTGTTTGTGTCCAGAGTGTCAATAATAAATAGCTTCAATTTCATAGCCCTTTCAGTTTCCCAGGCCCATTTCATCACCTGGGTATGACAGCCCAGGCAGTATGTCACTGAAGGGTTGTTGTGTTTCTCCAGTGGTTGAAGTCCCTCGGCCTTCATTACAACACTACCCAGTCTTGTCTTATTGGTTACCCGGAAAACATTCTCAGTATGTATAAAATTGTTGAGGGGGGCCTGGGTAGTTAGTCAGTTAAGCATCTCCCTTCCACTTAGGTCATGATCCCAGAGTCCAGGGATCGGGTCCCACATCAGTCTCCCTGATCCACAGGGAGTCTTATTCTCCCTCTGCTTGCCACTCCTTCTGCTTGTGCTCTCTCTCTCTCTCTCTCTGTGTCAAATGAATTAATGAAAAATAAATAAATAAATAAATAAATAAATAAATGAAGTTTTTATGCTTCAATCTCTTCAGCATTTTTTTAAAGATTTTATTTATTTATTTGACACAGAGAGAGAGAGACAGTGAGAGAGGGAATACAAGCAGAGACAATGGGAGAGGGAGAACAGGCTGCCCGCAGAGCAGGAGCGCTATGCAGGGCTCAATCCCAGGACCCTGGGTTCACAACCCGAGCCAAAGGCTTAACAACAAAGTTTAACAACTGAGCCACCCAGTTGCCCCTCACTTTAGCATCCTTTTTTAAAATATTTTTTATTTTTTATAAACATATAAACTATTTTTATCCCCAGGGGTACATGTCTGTGAATCGCCAGGTTTACACACTTCACAGCACTAACCATAGCACATACCCTCCCCAATGTCCATTAACCCACCCCCCATTCCCAACCCCCCTCCCCCCAACAACCCTCAGTTTGTATTGTGAGATTAAGAGTCACTTATGGTTTGTCTGCCTCCCAATCCTATCTTGTTTCTTTTCTTCTTTTCCTACCCCCCTAACCCCCCATGTTGCATCTCCACTTCCTCATATCAGGGATATCATATGATAGTTGTCTTTCACTGATTGACTTATTTCACTAAGCGTGATACCCTCTAGTTCCATCCACGTCGTTGCAAATGGAAAGATTTCATTTCTTTTGATGGCTGCATAGTATTCCATTGTGTATATATACCACAACTTCTTTATCCATTCATCCGTCGATGGATATCTAGGTTCTTTCCATAGCTTGGCTATTGTAGACATTGCTGCTATAAACATTCGGGTGCACGTGCCCCTTCGGATCACTACGTTTGTATCTTTAGGGTAAATACCCAGTAGTTCAATTGCTGGGTCATAGGGTAGTTCTATTTTCAACTTTTTGAGGAACCTCCATGCTGTTTTCCAGAGCGGTTGCACCAGCTTGCATTCCCACCAACAGTGTAGGAGGGTTCTCCTTTCTCCGCATCCTCGCCAGCATCTGTCATTTCCTGACTTGTTAATTTTAGCCATTCTGACTGGTGTGAGGTGATATCTCATTGTGGTTTTAATTTGTATTTCCCTGATGCCGAGTGATGTGGAGCACTTTTTCATGTGTCTGTTGGCCATCCAGATGTCTTTTTTTTTTTAATTTTTATTTTTTTTATAAACATATTTTTATCCCCAGGGGTACATGTCTGTGATTCGCCAGGTTTACACACTTCACAGCACTAACCATAGCACATACCCTCCCCAATGTCCATTATTCCCGACCCCCTCCCCCCAGCAACCCTCAGTTTGTTTTGTGAGATTAAGAGTCACTTATGGTTTGTCTCCCTCCCAATCCCATCTTGTTTCTTTTCTTCTTTTTCTGCCCCCCTAGTCCCCCATGTTGCATCTCCACTTCCTCATATCAGGGATATCATATGATAGTTGTCTTTCTCTGATTGACTTATTTCACTAAG